>VJMY01000140.1:0-138195 GCA_009869795.1 Neelides sp. FZ-2019
AAAAATGAATAAATAATTTTAAAAGATTTTAGTGTAAAGCATGAATCATGAAACTATATACAAAATTGCGACAAATGCTTATTTAAGTTAAATAGGTACTAGCAGTTATTTCAAACAAAACATTACTGAATGTGAATATTTTTATACGTACGTACGCATTTCATACGTATACATACTATATTTTGTATACAATAGTATTAAGTTAATATTATATAGATATATTAAATGAAATACCTATAACATTTTGGTAAAATCTAAAATATTTAATCGTGGCGCCAAGAATTCAATTAAAAATCGATGAGCTACGAGTAAATTCAATTTAATCCAATTAAAATGAATCAAACTCAATCCTATAACTTATTATTTGCAACTTGGAAACAAGCTAACACTAATATATCAGGTAATTTTACATGTTTTCATTGCATATTACTAAATATTTAAAAACTAATTTATATCAATCTTATATTAAATGAAAATTCTCATGAATATTCCTATGAATTTAAAGGCATCGTGAATGAAAATGAGGGGAAAAAGTGGAAGATGATTTGTGGATACTCCCTAACGCGTCTTTTATTCCCTGGAAAATTTACTAGATAAGTAAAGAAAATAAAGATTAGAAAATACATAACTAATTTCAATGTTAATTTTTTCATGATTATATTTTATACATTATGAATCCTGTTATTTATTGTTTCAGCTTAAAATATTATAAATATAAAAACTTTATGGAAGATATAGTATATATCACCTACATACATATATCTCATCATTAAAATGTCAAAGGTGAATTTTAGAAATTAAATAAGAGTATGTAATCAGCTTTGTTATTTATAAGTAGGGATGAATTTTCAATTAAATTTAGATTGCTAAGAGAATGGTATTTTCTAATTAAAAATACATTGTGAATTGAATTCATAAAAAGGTTTTCTTTACAAAGAAGCTCTTGAAGAAATAATAGCAAGTGAAAGGAGAAAGAAAGTGGAATCTTTCCTATTCAACTCCTCCTCAATGATGTAAATTGAGTTCTGAAATGTAAATTGCAAATGTAAGGGAAATGTAATAAAAGAGAAATAACATGATTGTTCTCCATTGCTTTTCTTCTTTCTTCTTGACACATTACATTAGTCTTCCTCTCCTGTTATATCTCCATTATTATGCCCTGTGACTCCCACTGATAACCCGAGCTACTATCTTATGCATGGGAAAGATTATTTGTTGCATCCTATCTAAACAACTTCGTTTCACGAACCATTTCCTACACCCTTATTTAATACACATGGAATCATTATGCATGAAAACATTATTCTTAACTAAATGATACTAATAAAATATTAAAAAAGGAGAGACATTTAATGAAATGAAATTCACTTTTTATTTTCTTTCAATCCAAGGAGTTGTCATCATGTGCCTAATAGAATTATTAAAACATTTTCAATGTTTGTGAAGTTGGCTTGACGGAAACGCCTTTTTGGATTTACGAATACGAATACGACGCGATTCCGATCGGTGCATGTGAATGCCTTGCTGTGCAATCCATCTCTCAAGACGATTTGTGATCTCGTATGATGAATAAATTTCCTGAGAAAATAAAGACTAATATCAAGTTCCTCATTTGAGAGCTGTACATTTAAGGGTGACATTACGGTTTTAGGATGTTCTCATTAAAATTCCCCGTGGTTGGGAAAGTCTTTGATGGTGGGGGTCGAGAACCAAAGCGAAGCTCATTGTTGATGCCATCAGCGTAATCAAAATAAGATCGCAAGATCTTCTCTGCCCTATCCTTTTTCATTCTCTATTCAAGATTTCCTATAATAAACTTTTATTTTACCGATTTTACCTTTCTCCCGATTCTCCCCTTCACTCCCTCGATTGAGGGAGAATTTAAAAGAATATTTGCATCGGCGGGATTGATCCATAGTTCCCTTGAGAATTTGGGCGTTTCCTAACCTAACCGTCGAGGATCTCTTTGAAGCTGAGCTCATGCAAAATAATTTCCAAACTTATAACATTTGCGGAGATCGAAAGAAAGGATTGTGGTTCGTGAGAGAGACTCGGATCTCCAAATGGTCTGAATGTAGTCTGTATGGGCTATATATACTCCATCGTTACACAATAGGCCCTTAATATGAAGTTAATGGGAAAGTCAATGGGATATATTTATATAAGGAGGAAGTCTGGTGGGTTCTGGTGAGCACAATGCTCCCCGTGTCTGGATGACAAAATTTAAAGCGGAGGTTTCGGCTTCTGCTTAACGATTACTTTGCCCTTCACGACTCCCCGAAAGAGCTTACGCGATAATAGTCACCGGATCCGCCCGACCCTACTACGAACTGTAACGAGAATCTTTTCGGGACTTTTGGCTCCCAGACGCCCGCCAGCATCTTCCCCAACCTCTCAATAGGGACGAGTGCGGGGAAGAAAGGAGAATAAGGAATGAGAGTCTCACAGCTCCCCGTTGTCTTCTCAATCATTTTTGTGAGGAGCGGAGGGAGAAAGAAGAGACTGATTATCTCTTTTCATCAAAGCTCTTCTATTTTCCAAAGTTAAGTAGAGGAAAAGGAAGATTACGTGAGCGAAAGTATGAGAAACTACAGCCGTCTACGCCTCAAATCCCATGTTAGTTGGGATTGGATGGGAAGGAAAAGCTTACAAGACTCGCCAATATTTCCTTTTCGCCTCTCTGCACTTTATGCCTTTTCTCTCTCATTCATTCAACTTTCCTTTGACAAATTGAACATTTGACAATGAACGAAACCTTAATTTGAAATTTAAATTGATAACTTGAGAAATCGAAAAGAAGATTAATGATTTTATTTAAAAATCAAAGCCATAGTAGATTGAATTTTTTTTCCAGACAATTCTGAATGACTTTATGATAGATAATAAATAGTATTATTGATACATACATTTACACTAATAATTCACGCAGATGCTTTAGCATTAACAATAAATCGTCTCTTTTTAAATTGATCAAACAAGAAAAATCAATATTTAAGTTATTTAATTTAAGCGCTTTATCATAATTACTTTTTTAAATTCCGTCGTATTTTCATTATTTATATTTAAAATGTACGAATCAAATTAGACTTCTCAAGTATTCGGAATACAAATAAAATGAAAAGGATCTGCACTTCTTCGAAGAAAAAAAAAGTTTAAGGTTAAAGTCTGTTCATTTGGTCTTGTAGACTCAACTTAGACTCGACTAGATTTGAATCGAGAAATAAAGAAATCGGCGAGGAGTAAAATAAGATCGAGTGTCTGGCACTTGATGGGCTAAAGGAGGATTCTTTGATCGTGACTCTCCTTATATTATTAAATCCTCTGAGTCCTCCCATTTATACATAAATAAGATGCATTAGAGGGTTCGATCAAGTTAATTATTTTTAGCTCTTTCCCTTTGGATCCTTCTGCCAGCTCAAATTACTTAATTACATTTGAACTCCCTTTTCCCTAAACTTCCCTCCTCTTTGAGATCTCTTCATCGAAAGCTTCTTTTTCAAAGTGGATCAATTTAGCTTCTCTTTACAAAGAAGAATGAATTGAAATAAGAAATGAAGACCGTTTGGTCGACCCCGTTCCATCCATTTTTAATGAACAGATTAAAAATTGAGCAAAGAGGGGTCATGTAGCCTCAAATTAATGAGAGTTTTGAACAATTTGGTGGGGGAGAAGTTCCCAGCATCAAGTTCCTTTTGAATTTACATCAAGAGTCGTGTTTTGCTTATGGAAGTACCGAGTTTACCGTTTTTAAAATTTTAATTTTCCTCCCCAAGCAAGAATTGAGAGGATGAGGCCATTAGTAGACTAAAATAAACATGGAACTTCATCACTCATTCATTTGTGAACTAAGGAGAAAAACTATGGGTTAACTCATGCATTAATTGTTTCTCGCTGTGGAGAGAAGTAGATTCATGACGAAGGGTAATGGGACGATCATGGTCGCGATTATTGTCATTATCTCAACATGCAAATTCGCAAAATGATTTAACCATGAAATAACCTTATTAATTTATATTCAGGCAAAGTACTCTCATTAAAATATTACTGTTATTTCTAATTTTAATGATTATTGTAACTCAACGCCGACAGTAAAATCAAGTATCTATTCATTAAGCATATTTTAATAATTAATTATGACTTCTATTTTACGCAAGCAATATTAAATTATTTTACACAATACGAATTACATTTTACTTGTTAATAAAATAATAAACCTCACATGATTATTTAACGAATGGTCATGAATGACATTGTCAAGCAATTTCATGATATTCTGAACCAAGTATAATCGACATAAGTAACATTATAGAATTACTCATTTGACTAATTTTTAATCTCTGAGCCTTTTCAATAACTTTGTCTTGGAATGGTTATTGTTTAAGCTGTAAATTATGCAAAATTAAAAGTAAAATGTAATTTAATATTACTTCTAGATATCGAAATAACCCTATAAAGTTTTGGTGTAATCAAAATCAAAATAAAGCTAACAAAGACTACAATGAAACTTTTAATTGGGTTTAACAAGTTTAATAACTTTTAATAAAACATTTACACGAGAATAAAAAGAACTTCTCTTTGAAAAGGAATGAATGGAATTTCATTAATAAATATGAGATGGTTATTAAATTCATAATTGATATCAGGAAAATGTAGTTTTGAGTTTCAATGCTCGTTAGATTGAGTGTATACTATAAGAATAGAAGGATCAAATTCAAAATATTCAAAGAGATATTTTCAATTTTTCAACCCTCTCTGTATCACAAGTCTCATAAATATTATAAAGGACAACAATATCGAAAGGCATCTGGAGCCTAAAGGGAAATAAAATATGTTGTTAAAGTTCTCCATTTTACAGTTGATTATCTTACACCATCCATATAATATTGCCAGGAACACATTTGGCCCCCAAGGTATTTTTTTTACTCCTTTCCTCGGATCTATATGGAGGTTCGCCGTATTCGAAAGAAGAAATTATTATTGAAGAAATTTCTTATAGACGATGGAATACGACATTAGAGAACCTCGTTTATTGACGAAAGAGATGAACCCGTGAGATAAAGTTGAAGAGAATCCTACAATTTTTACACGTTGAGATGCTCCACACACTCTTCTCATCATCTTGAACATTTGTTACGGGCAATCAAAGTTCGTCCCGCCTCGAAAATAAAGGGGACTTTAAACCCACTTCATCTCTCTTCATAGTAAATGTGCTCTACGTTCACTGTAGGTTCAAGTAGTTACATTGGCCTTTAAGTATATCCAAAAACCCCATATCAAGAACAAAAAAGCATAATATACAATCTAAAATATTTGATCTTAAGGAACTCTTGGTTCTCAAGTGCTCGTATATTCCTCTTGTATATATTTCTTAGACCTCGAGTTGCAAAGTTTGTCAGATATTTAAGATCGTAATAAAAGTGATTCAGCAAATGGGAAATGGGAGTTAAATAATCAGCGAGTGAAATATTCTTCCTATAGTTTTCCCGTTGTCTGAAAAAGTGAACAAGGCTGAAACTTTTCATTTCTACACATCCAATAATGCATTCTTTATGCTCTATGTGGCTCTTACTCCTTTTTTCTTCCGAAGAGACATGGAATGAGACTCACGCCCCTTTCTCCCTACATACTCGCTCTCACTCCCATTACTCTTGCGACTCGGCCGATCGTCGGGAAAATATATGTTCAATATATATTCTCCGGATATACTCCGGTCTGGGTGTAAGTCTCTTCCCTCTTGTTTACGAGGAGAATCAACTTTGAACGGAATGAGAAAAGCGGTGATATATAACTAAATACTCATTGTTGTATAATACATTAACTCATATAGAGGTGAAACAGAGGAGACGAGGTAAACAGTGTAGGGTTATATCCAGTGAGTGCATTTGTATATTTATAAGTAGGTAGTGTTTCAAGAGTCAGCAAGCTATTCCTTCCAAGCGTGTTATTTTGTTATGCATATATGTATACGGAGTTTATATTTATCGGGGATGGGAAGACGTGAAGCCCGTGTGTCCCGGCGCCACAAGAGCAGACACGAGGGATTTTCCTTTACAACTCCTTCCCTTGCTCGAACCCGGGTGCGGGTTTGGACAGCCCTGCTCCGTCTGCAGTGGAAAGTTGGGTGAAGAGAACGAGTATCGACCCAAACTCTGCGGCATGAGAGAAATAGCTCTTGGGTCAACGTCCCCGGAGTTCCCGGATAATGGCACACTGCTTGAACCTATATATAGGCATGCCTCATAGCAGACCCGGCTTCCCTTCCTCGTGGGTTCTACCTGCTGCCAAGAATCCTCCCAGACACACCGAATCCGCACTGCCCTATAGCCGGCCCGGCTCTTTATAGCGCTATGTCTCTACGCTGAATGGCCTGGGAGGAGAAAGTCTCCTTTTCTCCTTCCAGCCTCTTACAAATTCAATTCGGAGGTTCCTTTCTCTTCTCATTTCCTCTCCTGTCCCCGAGCTCCCACTCGGCCGCACATGGATAATTCACATTTACATATACGCCTTCATCACTCTGATTATTCTCTCCCAGATATTAAAATGGTCCTCCTTTGAAACCCAATATAATTATGCAATGTTTTTGGAGGCCTGGAAGGATTTATATTCTCCTCCGTTTCAATTTCGACGAGATGAATGAGAGAAATTTTCTTTAGCACTCTCCAGTCGAAGCTGATGGAAGTCGAAAGAGGCTTCAATTGATCTGATTTTCTTTACTTTCCAAATCCTTCCAGTCGGATTCTCGACCTCTCACACGGCCCGACGTATGCCAAGACTCTCGAGTCAATATCTCTGTAGTGAATATAGATAATGCTTGGAGTTGGGTCTAGTGTCGAAAGCAGAAGAGACGAGGATCCCCAACGCTTTGAACATTGCCAAAAGTGCCTGGATTAGGATTCGGATGGGCGGGTAGGTTGGGAGTCTTTGCACGCCTTCTTTTCCTCCTTCGATGAATCCGGAGATTCTCCATATCCATCCACAAGACTCACAATCACTCTCTCGGAGGATATGTGAAAGGCTAATGGGGGGCTTGAACTCCTTCAAATTTTAAAATCCCCATTGTTATCCTCAAGGGTGTCCCCTTAATGTAAATTATACGTCGTTCGCCTCCTCGTATATCCTTATTTCATTATTATTATTATTCCAGTCCATGCATTTTGCAAGATTGTGCATGTACCCGAGCAGTTTACGTTTGTTTTCCATGAGAATCTCTCCGCACCAGAGCTCAACCAATAAAACCATTTATAATGAATGTTTTCCCAAAAGGGACCTTGGGATCCTCGGGTATAGATGGAATTGTTGGGTGGCTTGCGATGAACGAACGTCTCTCTATTCTTCACTCGTGAGGTTTATGCACTTTTCAAGGACGAGAGCAAAAGAGACTGCACAATGGCCAAGGAATTCGTGAATAACACCAAAGAATGAACCTGGAGGGCCTCACAGGATGTAGAATGGAGTAAAAAGGCAAATAAGAGGAGAGACACCTCGCTGGGACGTAAAACAAAGGAGGAGAGTATAAAGGTGCATAGGCCTTGGAAAATAAGATGTCTAGACTTTTTTAAATTCCGAAGCTTCACATAACCCCTTTGGTCTCTTTTTATATAGTGTATACAGAGTAAAGACACTCCCAGCTAGGAGTGCTTCAGCCGGCGATGATTGGTTATTAGTGCCTTATTTACTCTCGTCTCCCTGTGCTATATCCAGATTGCTGAGAAAAGAAACTTGTTTACAAGCTGATTTTTATAAAATCCTGTCCTGTCGATTCACTTCACACAACAAATACTTATGCTCTCATATCCTATGTATTATTCCGACCAGGGCTTTTGGAATCTCAAATGAAGGGCTGGGACGACAAGGGATGTTTTCTTTATAAATTATCCTTTTACCCTTTGAAGGCTCACAAAAGGTCTAATGGAATTTGATTCTATCCCTTGGTCCTTACTCGAGCTAATTCCTTCCAATTCCGTATAATTTGTTTGCTCCGCATTTGAGGGAAAACGAAGCTGTAAGGCTGGAGAATCGAACAAGACTTGGAATTGGTCTCTCTATGAGGAATGTGTTGGGGAAATGAGGTTCTCCAGAGACTCCGCTTCATTTCCTCACTCCATTCGTTTCTTTTCTTGGGGTTCAATTCAATGAGGCCTCATTTTACGGAAAAGGGAGTTGAATTTGGACCACTTTGTCACTTTCAGTCTTCAATCCCATCAGGGGACGGACCCAACGAGTCGAAATAAAGAAATTCTTCAATGGAGACCCCACCAGCTCCATAGTACCCCATAGAAGAGGAGTTGAACGGCACAGAGACCTCTAAAAACACTTTGAGACGTGGAGACTCTCAACTCTTTTTTACACAAAAAGAATCTTTTTCACTCGAGGCAGAATATACAGAGGTATCTAATCTTATCTTCATCTCTCCATGTTCATGCGGAATTATGTATATAAGATGATCATAATGCGAGCATACGGAGGGCAAGTGAGCGATAAGAGAGTGAGAGATGAGCTGATGGTTTCTTACCAGAGCGCGTAATAAAAGTAAAGTCCCTATATAAAATGTTTGTCCAACTCCTTGGCAAGTGTTTAAAGGCCGAAGAGTCCTGCATTCTCCTTCCCTCCATTTTCCCACACATTCAACACGGAGGCGAAGATCAAAGAGGGAGATCCTCCTATATGCCCACATTGGATTAAGAAGAAGAGGAGGGAAGAGCAAAAAAGAGAAAATGGTAATTGAAGATCTCAGTAGGGACTTTTGGATCTTCGGCCATGAGAGAATGTGTGTATGTGTGTGAGTAAGTAAGAGGCTCTGTATGTATATCTGGAACATGTGATGCAAGGGCTTCATAATAGCTTGCTAGCTTCGAATTAGGAGATCTCACATCCTCTCCATTCATATAATGATGAGACTCGTTTTCTTTTCTCTTGGCGTGCATGTGAGTGCACATAGGTACAATTCCTCCTTAACTCCTTCGCTATCTCCCGAGACTCTACGAGCTGAGAGATGAGGGAGTAAAAAGAAGATAATGGCTCTGTCTCCCTTTGTCACGAGGAAAGATTCGAACCCAGGCTGTCTCAATTTCTTCCTTAATCTTCTACCCTCACTCTTCTCGATATTCAATACTCTTTATAATCCTCTCCAGAGCGGTTGAAGGACTTTAGGGTGGAGTGGAATCCGCTTTTTATATATATTCAACTTCCCAAATAATCATTGTTCCCATTACCTTCAACCACTCTCAGGCCTACCTATAAGGAGATTTCGTCTCCCTATAGGCAATTCCTATGGTATAATGCTTCGTAGTCTCTACAATTCAAATTCCATCGTTGAGTATTAAACGAATATTAATAGTTAGACATGAAGAACTGGATGTATTAAACATGGTTAACGAGGAATACAACATGTTAATACGTGTACGTATCCTGATACTCTTTTGATTTGATATTTGAAACTTATGTAAAGTACCTGCCTTCGAGATGAGTTTTTATAAATTCATATTATCCTCGTTGATCCACACTGAGCCAATTTTCTATATTTTCATGTAATTTATCTGGGTGTAGCCGTGTATTATGGGATCTCTCTTTAAGGAAAAAAATACGAAAGCTTTTACAAATTGCGTTTGTTACACAATTTATATAGGCAAGTGTTAGGTTACTTGTTGTATCGAGGAATTTATATTAGAATGGGAATAAAATACTTGGTTTCTGAGGCCCATTTAAATAATCTTATTGGTGTTTTAACAAATCCTCTTTGGAGATTTGTTCTCCAAGAGTACATTTAATGCTTAATTACTTTTAATACACAATGGGGCAATAATACATAGAGGGTTGCTAATTTGAATGGCATTGTGCTCCTCATCGAGTGGGAGGAATAGCAGAGCATGTGCAGCTTTTACAGCCTCCAATACATTGGCCATGGGCTTCTTGCCCAAACATTTCTCACTCACTTTGAGATTCATTTGTATCTTTTTATTCGGACGTTTATTTTAGTCAATGTTGAGCTAATGGGCATTTGGGCATTTTCCAGCATTTAATCCTTGGTTTGAACCTACACCAAAGATCAATTCCCTCTTATTATCTCTTTTCATCTAAATTCAATTCATGGGCATGTAAGTGAATAATACAGAGTTAAATTCATTTACTTACCCAACGATGCATGAGAAGGCAAAACGGGTTGTATGGTCTTGTTCATAAATAAACTTTTTTGTGCGAAAGATTTGACTAGCGATTTGAACTTGATAAGAAATTAATTGAATGAAGGACAATGAATTTCAAATGTTTTATTAGTGAGGTAATGGTTGCGATTAACGAGATGTAATTCTTTTACCTTCCCTTCTTTGGTATCTCGGATGAAGCTAATAGGCTTAACTTCCAATTTTATGGTTTTAATGATTATTCCAATACCAAGCTCCAAAAGCAATTTCCCAAATAAATGACATACATTAAAGAAATAATAAGAATTTTTTGTCGATTTCCAAGTTCAATTATAAGAGTTAATCGAATATATTATTCTGGCTATTTGCAAAAGCTTATATGAATTGTTTAGTATTTGATGGTCATTTATAATAATTTACCCAATGTTTTAATGCAATATGAGAAGCGATCTTATGAATCCTATTTTTTAAATCGTAAAACATTTTGATGAGAGGCTTGTACGAATGAAATATAAAAAGCTTTATTAATAACCCTTTTACCTTAAAAGTAATGGACTTATGAAATAATTTAGAATGGAAATCCGAGTAAACATTTTAGATAAATTGTGGAAAAACACATAAATTTGGTACTTAGATTGTGGGCAAATATGAGGCTCGTTTGAAAAGTAGATTTTTTTTATGAAAAAGCAAAAAGATTTTATTGCAAGGCGCAGCGGCGTGAATGTTGCATTTGTCAAACTTTGCTCAATGAAAGGGAAAATGTGATGTTAAAGAGAAAATGCTTAATATCTATTACCGGTCTCGGTCTTGAAGCTCGCGGTAAAAATGAAAAAGGAAAGCTGGTTATGTGTTTCTGAGAAAGCGTATTACTCTTCCAGTTGGTTAGGAAGGAGCATCAAAGGGCATCTTAATAAAAAGGAATTATCCTTGTAGGGATAATGTGGAAGGAAGCCGGAGAAATGCTCGGAGCATTAATCTTCGACTCCAATGCCCATTTTTATCCTCTTCTTTCTCCCTGAGAATCTTGAGGGAGCCGAGAAAGGCAAAAGGACTTATAGGGAGGGAAAGTTGGAGAATTTACCCGAATTGGCCACCACGAAGCTTTCCTTGGAAATCTTTGCCAAATCCTAGTTGACAACGGGAATCCCAAGTCTGAAAGTCTATGTCTCCTCTCATCTCGCTACGGATATGTGCATTTGTGAGGTTCATATGAAGTCTACGTAGGAGTCGTGAGTGACTCGAGTTTTAAAAGTTCCCTCAAGGATTTCCTCCAAAGAAGAAATCTAAATTCCAATTTTCCTTTACGTCGGATTCCCCTACAAATGTAAACATCATACATCCATGTAGTTTACCATACGTTTTCCAAGAGATGAATCCACCGCTTTCTCTAATGGCTTTCTAGCTTTTCCTAAATCTCGGCCCGGCTCATTTCCCATTTACAACTTTGCAGGTTTCGTGGTCAGGAAAAACAAGATGATTTGACTCCTGGTTCCATAGTTGTAAAAAGGGAAGGACAAACTATAAAAAGAGAACAAGACCTGGTGGTGGAGTACAAGGATGGCCGTAAACATTTTAATACTTTTGCCAAAATAAAATGAAGAAAGATATTACAACACCAGATTCAATCCCTGACGAGACTCGATCAGAGTTATACTACACCGACTCTTCTCCCTCAAGTCAAGTTCTGTGAAATCTGGAGACTTGTTGATGTAATAGCTTCTTAATTACATTACACGCCGAGGGGCTTCAGAATTGTTAACAATTTTTTGAATTTGTAAAGAGCCTAATTGAAGGTCTTTCAAAGTGAAAGTTAATTTAATCACATTCATAACTAGGTCTCTCTTAACTTCTGATAATAAGATTAAACACATATGAATGATTTTAATGCCACTCGTCATAATTGGATTTGCCCTGAAAGAATAGAGCTGAATGGTTTGAAAGAAGTCTCGTTGGTTCGATATGATCCAAGCACGTGAGATGACATTTGAAATTCCCATTAGGGCGTTCTTTTCAACTCCACTCGTTCACCATTTGAAGGAAACTAAAAATTTAATAGAGAGCGAACCTCATTCGGCTCAATACAAACAGCGAGGAGAGCCCAGGATCAACTCATCAACTTTGTTACGAAGAACAATTCCCTCGAGAGTTTGTTCTTTAAATGCGTTCTTTCAACTCGAACTTCTAAGCCTTGTTTATTCTCTACTCTAAAACTCCCAAGCTCTCATTCTTTCAACTATCCCCATTCTCTCACTCTTCCCCAACAATGAATATATAGAGGAGTTATTCCAACGAGGAATTAAACCTTTTGTCTTTTATTTCATTTTCTATAATTTAATGACATTTTATTACCCTTCAGCTTTTACTCAAAAAAGAAGTCACATTAAGCTACGTAATTCCCTCAAATGTTGATGACATGAAATGAAAGTTTGGCTTCTGTTGTTTCGTTGAAGCTCATTTCATACCTTACATTTAAATTAATACATGAATTGTGAAGAGCAGCGAGACATTATATAGCTCTTTCCCCATTCATTCTCTTCTCATTTAATCACTCTTACTTGGAAATTTATGATCTCCCTCAGGGAGATCAAATTGAATGTTGAGATCCATTAAGGAGTAAAGGACAAAACGTCTTGATGTTGTTGACAATAATTGTCTATACTCAAGAGCTATATCCTTATAACACTCATCATATTGCATGGCTTCTAATGCCTTCCTCATTGTTCTCTGCATACTTTAGAGAAATTCCTTAATGAAAGGAAAAAGAAAAAACGGCATTGAACGAACCAAACTTTGAATTGGTATATTTCAATACACACTTAATTACTCATATTGTTCGCATTTTATTAATTCCGTTGAATTTTGGTCCATTGTCTCCTTTACTGAAAGGAAAAGTGAATGAAAGAATGAACAAAAATTTAATAATGTATCGGAGTAGACAGATCCATTTAAATGAATATATATGAGCGAAAAAAGGTAGTGCAGATATTATGGTAATCTAAAAGGAAAAACTCATGACAGATGGAGATGAAAAGTGACGGAGAACTTTGCTGTGCTCGTATTCATTATGATTATTCTCATAAATTAATTGGTCTATGAGGGAAGATGAGCGATGAATTCATAGTCGAGTTTTACCATTGGCATCTTACGAGATTAGCACGAAGACATGAAAAGTAATCCACTTAATCATCGAGACCAAAAGGCTCTTAAAAGTATTCTACCAGCCTGCGAAATATACATAATGTATATTTCGAGGGGATTAAATCGCAATTTGACATTCGGATTCATAATGAGAGTTTATATGAGACCATTGACTCATTTCCTATCTTGTTATGTAAAAAGTTTGTTCCTAACAAGCAGAGCCTTCCTCGGACTGGCGTTATGGCTAAAAAATAATTCATGCTCAGGTACCACATGCTAATAAGCACTTAGTTTAAAAATATGGTGCCAAGAGTTTGCACGGCTTGATATCAAAGCCGTCAATTTTATATAAGCCCATTACCACACATTTTAAGTTAAGGTCTCTATATCGTCTTTATGTAATAATATTCTCTCTATAGCTCAAACTGAGTGAGTTTATCTAATAGGGTGCTTGAGATCTATCGGAAAGATACATCCACTCGTAGTACGTAGTTTATTTGTACGGAGGGAAAATCGGTCATTGACATGGATGTTACAACATTATTTAACTAACCTTACTTACGATTTTAATACATCGTTATTATTATGAGACTCAAGCTCGGGATTTTAATAGATGTGCTAAATGCGGTGACGAGAGGACTTAATATCCTTATGGAAGTATTTATTCCTTCTCACTTCTTCTCGCTTCATCTCATTCTTCCTCGTAATGAGCTTATGTATTAGCGAAGAAGAGGAAAGTGAAGTTGCAACTTATTTTCATGACTCTTCATTCAAAATAAGATTAAACAGAAAATAGTATTATCCAAAGAGTAGTGGAGGAGGAATTTTAATGCGAATGGTCTGAGGGATAATGAATTCACGGTTTCGTGCACCAATGGAAATATAAGAACCAACGTCCCCAATGTTATCTTTTTAGCCAAATCATTTCTCACGTCTCACTCGCTGGGTCTAAACATATTATTTATTTATTTCGCTCAGTTCTTCACGACAAAGAAATTAAAAGTTTTTCACTACGCCACGTTTCAATGCCAATTAGCCCATGAGCGCCGAGGTTAAAGATTCCTCGTGTGGGAGCCGAGTCAAGTTAAAGTTCAAAGTTTGTGAGATTTCCTTCTTAAATATTAAATGGGATATTACCTTCTCTTTTTTCTCCTTTCAGCCTCCCCATTTGTACTCATTTAGTAGCTGTTGTAATTAAGTTCTCTTCTGGTAAGGTAATATTTGAAAAATAACGTTTAGCAGAAAATTGCGTAGGAGGTTATGAGAACTCCTCAAGGCATTATTAAAGTTTTATTTGTTTACAATTAAGGTAAATGGTTTAACAATAGGATATTGCCTTATGAATGATATATTGTGATTATATCCTTGCTTGCTTGTTACTTTCACGGACGGCGTATTCTTTTTGACCCATTGTGTGTACAATATCAGTCATTGATTCCTCTTCACCTCCGTTCCTTTTGAGAAAAATACAAATTGACTATTGACCTTTTACATATAAACATCAAGTGCTTGAGGGGATATCCTCAGTGTTATATGTAAGAGATAATAAGCATAGTATATTGTATTTACATCTTGGTATCCTTATCACTCCGCTTTATCAATCATCTTGCTTCATAGCCCCACCACCGCAGGTTGATACATTCACAGACATAAAATACCAAAACAGCTGTCATCCTTTGACTCTCAAAGGCACACATACTTGGATTATATGGAATAAATGGACATTCGTTATTTGGCTCCAAATTGAACCTCGTACATCCCGTCAGAGTTACACGTATTTTGGCGTTCAATTCCAAGTCGTACATAACACGCCGGACTCACGAAACTCATTTAAAAAGGGTTTTTCAAATGTTGGCCAGGGGTTCCGTGTCGGTGTCAATGACGAGACTAGAAGGCTTTTATTTATTCCCGTTTCCTCTTCACTGTAATAAATAAAAGTCCAAATTAAAAATTATAATAAGGAAATGCTCAAAAAACAGTTTAGTCCTCCTCGTCGAACATAACACCAAAGGATTCGTTTATGCATAATCATTCATGATGGGCGAGGAGACAAAGAGCGAATGTCTCAAATTGGCCTGCTGAGCTCTCGTCTCGTTGTTGTTGTTGTGAGTGAGTTTTGAGGGCAGAATGGGCCAAGTCCTAAATCAATTATTCCAAGTTAACAAGAAGCGGTATTAAATCTTCTCTAAAAGGACTCTCTTTATGTTTAATGCATGGAGACTCAAAATGTGTGTGTGTGTGTGTCTTTTGGCATAAAACGGACCGGGAGAATGATTATTAAAATGAAAGGAAACATGCCTAAATTGGAGCCTTATATTAAGTTTCTGAATGAAACCAAGCACAATGCGTCTGGGGTATAATCGGGATATTTCAATGGACCCGACGTTATAGTTACTCGGTGAGGTTATTTGGGACTTGATAGTGAATTGGAACGATTATCCATTGCGTGACAAGCTAAGCGAAATAGTTCTTAGTCTGTCTTCCTTTTAAAAATAATGTAGTCAGAAACATATCCACATGGAGCTTAATACGCATCCTCCCAAATAAGTCTTGAGTTGTTGGGAGGTTTAAAAGGATCTTGAGCATATTCGAAGGTGTGTTGGAGTGCGTGTAGTAACTATATAGGTGTATGACCCTTTTCATTGTTCCATAATAAGTTTGTATAAGGGGCTGGAGGACGAGGCAGTAAATTGCTCGTTTCACCAGGTGATAAACTGATACTCTCCTGCTCTCCATCAGAGCTGAAGGAGAAGGGCACTGGAGTTACGAGCTGGAATTATGTATATTACTCATCCATTGCCTCACGGTCAGGGCTCATCTCTTCTCCCATCTGAGGAGATGGGAATTCATTCTCTGTTTCAGTACTCCTTAATGGGCCCTTCCTCAGAGATCCGAATGGACAGTCTAGACTTCATGGGGAAGGATTACCATTATTATTCCCTTACAAGGAAACCCTCAATGAAGAGTTCTGTTTGAGGTGAGCCGATGGGGTCTCCGCGACTTGAACTCTATTCAGGGTCTCCGTGTGTAATATCCCATCGTAATCCATGCCCACTCCGCTTCACATTTATCGACCAATAGACCATAAACTTGAAGTCAGTAAAAGGGAATATGATGACGATTATTATAAATATAAGGATTCCTCGATGAGCAGGGAGATATGCTAAATGTTTTACATCCACAATTCCCATTGTGCTTGTTCGTTCCTAAACTTTTTAAATATGCATACCTCCAGCTTGTGTGACTTGACAAGGGGGCTAAGAAATGCCTGGATACAACACGCAGATGAATGTCTGTTGGCTGGATATGTTTGATATTTATATTAGCTATGGAGAGTTCCTTGAAGGCACCTTGGGCATCTCCTTGTCTGATGGTCAGTCACTCAGCCGGTGTTTCGAATTATCCAGACACGACGGTTCTATTCTTATTCTCTCTCGTTTACCTTCCTCACGTCTACATCATCCTTTCCTATCACCAGGGTTTTCACGAAGGCGGAGCTCAGATTCCGTCCACGTGTGGTCCGCTACATATTTTCAGCGTTCACCCACGATTCTCTTAACTAATCTCTCCAAATGTTATGCTCATAGTCAAAATAAGGGTTAATCCAGCCCAATTCCCCTCGCTCGAGCATTTCATTTTTATGGGATTGTTTTACATGACGGTTGAGCAAGAGACACCCAGGATCCTAAAAATATCATGCTAAAGGCGAACAAGAATGAAATTGAAAGGAAGTTGAGGAAACACATATTTAGTTCTTTCATAAGAGAGTAAATATTTGTATAACCAAATGCTTATATAATCTTTTGAGTACATTGACAGCTCTGTCAATCCTGCTTTGTAACCTCTATTACATTAATGTTTAATTTCTAAATTAAAAATCATGAAAAATAAGGCATTCGATTTGGGCCCTTAATGATTTTTATTCATGAAAGGAATTAGGAATTTTTTCCTAATTCAAATGTACTATGGCTTACAAAGATCTCCCCCTGACCTTTTTTATTTTCATGGTGCCTTGGAGCCTCGCATGTTATTAAAATGTTTATAATAAATTCACGAATATGATTTTTATGATGAAAAGTATAATTTTATTATTTAATAGTTAACACTTTAGCGATTCCAGGGTAATTTTTCCATGAAAATAAAAAAGGTCAGGCGGAGATCTTTGTAAGCCACAGTAATAAGAGCGATCGTAAGTCATAATATAAAGCATTTATTTTTGCATAAACATTGCAAACAAAACTCACATGCGTTGATATAATATTCTTGAGTATTCCTATATGCCACACGGCATTAAATAGGTACATTACGTGTTTACTCGGTGAAATATGTCGCATCGAGGCTTCAGAAAAAAGAAATCATTCAATTTGGATGTGGAGGAATGGACTGTAATTTCATTTGTATAGCATTATCAAATTATCATGCATTGAACTCAACGATGATGATATTATTCTGCTCGAATCATTTCATCGAATATTAACCTAAGGGAATTTATCATCTAGTTGAACCTTTCCACATTTCCCAACTCCGTGTTTATTCTCATTTTTATTTATTCTCATTCAATGTTAGTCATACTTATATGCAAATACACATTATCATTATTTAATGGAGAGTCTTGATATTAACAACTTATATCAATTCACATCCCACCTTCAGAGATAAGGGCTAAGCTGATAAGTCAACTTGGGAATAATGAGCGATAGCTAGATGATGTAAGTGGTTCGCTTAATTGCTATAATTATGTGAGTATTGATGGGAAGGTTGAGAATACATTATATAAATGGGAAAATGGCAAGTGGTTTTTAATCTCGTATCTTCCTCACATTCACTATCAGTTGAATGAACATCTTGTGTGCACTTTTATATTTCTTTGCTCATTTATTCATGAGATGACATTACATTTTATTCATTCTGGAATGAAGAGACTTCTTTGTAGGTAGACATTAAATATGAAGTATTTATTCCTCTGTTTATTCCCCATATTTATGTATACGGGAAGAATATCTGAAAAGGGAATGAATAAGTATTCGAAATAAAGATAAACATTAGGAGTGATGCAAAAAGGCATATTCTATCATAGTTGAATGAAAACGGAGAGTTGGACATATTGAACTTATGTGATATGATGGATACGGAAGTCTCAATCCCTCGATGTTTCTTCTCTAAACAAAGATAAAAAGGGGATTCCAGGAGTCCAACACAGAATTCCATATCGTAACTCAGCATGTTTTATGCTTATTTGCACTTTGAGAAAATGGTGAATTTGTGAAGAGTTTTTTCAAGAGCCTTTTACGCTATTCCTCCACATCTCCATATTTCTCCAGCTCCAATAAATAAAGAGGCTTGCCCTAATTCTTCCATTTGTGCGTCTTGAAGTGGCCGCGTCCCTTTACGAGCTTCTCCTCCCCAAACGTGTGTTTGAGTGAGTGGAGAGATAATAAAAGTAAAAGCAAGTTCTCAAATTTGCAAAAGAACTTTCACTAACGATAAAAGAACCCAGCTTCTGGAATGGATGGGGAACAGTAAGTACAGGCCCGGTACAATTCATATATAAACCCATATGCTTCTCCAGAGGGAACTTTTGAGCTATCACTCGTCTTTGAATTAAAATTCAACCCCTTCTTGAGTATAAATAGAAGTTCTAAACTTGAACCATATAATTCGTACGCGCAGAGCATGAATAGCTTAAGCTAGTGCATCTGTGAAAAAAACTTGGCTTTAAAAATGAGCCTTGTATTTTGTCATTAGTAAGCTCTATTACTCTTCATCATCATCGCACTTCAATTCATTTGCTCAACGCTTCAAACTCACTCATTTCCTTTCAAATTCATACCTTATCGCATATTGTATACATACGACCAATGATTAAAAGAATAATTTATAGTGTAATGATTTATTAAACTATGAGGAAAATTACGTCAAATAGAGAGGATTTTAAGAAAATTTAAACAACAAAAAGCGTAATTTATAAAATATTTTTGATGAGCACTTTATTTATAAATTATAAATTCAAATTAATTTGGTCCATATGAATAATGAATAAGATTATAAGTGATTGAAATCACATAGCGCATTTCTATTAATTGAGTGAGTAGTGAAGAAGTTATATAGAAGTAATAATAGAATGATAAGAAATAAAATCCGACGGGTTAGAAACTCGAGGACCAAGTTTTGGATTTTGTAATATTTGACCAACCATGAAAGTGCCTCAACTTTGTTAACTCTCCTTTAATATTCTCCTTGGTAATCATTAAAATTTAGTTCCTCAACCTTCGGTTTCTCAGTTTTCTAGAAAGACTTTTAGAGCTTAAAGTGTTGTTAATTATTAAAACTCAATTTAGAAGAGAAAAGAGATTAGAAGCATTCATAATTCATGGCCCCGTCATCTCGTTCTCTTCTTAATGCTCCATGATCCTGGCTCATGCGGTCGGGAGGCGAAATGGGTGTATATGATAATAGCAATGATGGTTTCTATGAGGTTCTCCTCTGAAAGAGAAACATCTGCTGGACCTGCTGGAGGAATGAGAAATGTGCTTCACCGCACCAGCAGACCATAAGAGTCTCCCCTTCGTTTATACCCAATAGTTTAGACAAATAAAGAGCGGCGGCCGTTGACTTGCTTCATCTCTCTCACGTCCTGTGACCAACTTGTTTCTTCTAAAAGAATAAACTCAACCTCCGGGCTCTCATCAAAATGTAAACAAAGGAGAACGGAGTAAATTTTTTCAAACTCATTTCACTGGAAATAGCGCATAATAAGGGAAACCAGAGGATATCACCACAAATCTCAGCTCCTAGTCAATTTTTCCAAGAATTTCAAGATTATACGCAGTGAGTTCCGAGCTTATTCACACGTTCTAACGTGACATTTCGAACCAAAGAGAAGAAACACATGGACCCAGACACGCCACGAGAGCGAATGAGTTCCAGAAACCGAGGCAGGATGTGAAGAAATGCGTAATTTGAATTCGTCCCCTCATCCGCATAGTTGGACCGAGGGTGTCTTCGAATGTGATTCAAATTATGCGTGAGGATTCGCATATTGTCGCCGAGTGTCGGAATGTCCGGATGGTTATGTTATGTTCGACTCTTTTGCCACCATCAACAGGGCTCATGAGGGAATAATAGGCCCACTGAGCATTTGGGCAAAACAGAGCTTGTGAAGGAAGAAATGGCTCATGGGAGGACTCAATTCAGAGATTAGATTGATGACTTGATAAGGTCCAGGAAAAAGGTACTTAAGCCCATTCTACTCGCTGATTTGTCATTACGATTAAAGTGACTGAGCTCCTATTAAGAAGTCAAGCTGAAACAGTTTACTCTTAAACTCGACGAGCGAGTGAGGAACATTTCACGGTAAATCCCCGGTCGTCCGGCGTCCCAATGACTCTCCCTCTGCTAAATATACCAACCTACTCAGACATTCAATTCCTCGTGTCCACCACTAAATTGAGCTTAACGCTCCTTATTATGTGTGATATACTGGAAAGGACTGAAGTGGAGATTAGCCGGGCTATCTCCACAGCAAGGGCTGATAACGAAGAAACAGGGGAGAGTGTGAAGAGGCAAGGTGTGCCCAGCAAGACTTTTTACTCCACGTGTCCAAAGGGATCCTCCTGCACTTTTCTAATTAATTAGGAGAACCCTTAATCCGAGCCAGTTCCCCCACTGATTTATATCCCTGCTCCACCCGGGAGTTCCTTTTAGACTTACAAACTCTTAATCCGTCGCCCCTTACACGAAGAAGGATTAAGAGGAATCATTTCATTAGGAAAAGAGACTTCGTAGAAGTCTCCTTGTTCTTTGAGAATGTGAAGATGAAGTTGAGTCACTCAGGAACCCCTCATTCCAATATTATCATCTCATTCCATTTTCCACAGCAATCTTCGATCTCGGCGAGGACTTACATAGATATACGGAGCGAACAAGTCCCAACTTCTTTACAATGAGTTGCGAAGGAGCATCATGCATATGTATAGACATTATATTTATCTTTGAAGCCTCAACCCATTCCTTTCACTCAACTTATTTATCACGAGAAGAGTTGAGAGTTTGAGTTTAAGCCATAAGGATTTTCAAGAGCTTTGAATGCTCCGTCTGTATATAGTGGAATTCTTTGGTGAGTTCCCTTATTAGATCCGGATCCAACTTATAGTTTGGAGCGGATGAAGATTTTCAGTTTTTGTCCCTCTTGAATGTCTTGAAGTTGGATATGGATAGAGGCCTGGGTCTTTTTAAGGCATCTATACCTAGAGGCTCGCATGGCGAAGCATGTTCGTCTGCCTGTACGTCTCTTCCACAGAGTGATAAATAATTTTGACTAGGATATAAATGGCCATCAAGACTCATATATTAAGACGAAAAGTTCTTTCTATAGCCACACATTACTCCTTGGGAAGGAGGGATAAAGTGGGGAGCGCGATAGTTTTATACTCTCTATTACTCCTTGACTTTGCCTCGTGGAGAAATAAGTTTGGGTTCTTCCTTTTGAGAGAAGATATGGATCTGACAGTCAAAGGCTTCCTTCCTTCCCCCTACACTGCCCGCGCTTCAATCCGCTCACCTCGGGAAATGGAGGATATTCTCGAGGCCCGTCGTATTAAATTCCTCGCCCTTTATCCCCACATTACACATTATATCATTACAGCTGCCACATGCCTCGCACTTGACACGGAACTCCCAAATAAAGTCGGAAAGAATTCTCTCCACTCGTTCCAAGACTCCCTGGAATAAAACAAAAGGGTGAAAGAGAGTCCACCTTGGAGAATTCCATTCTCCTCCTCTCTCATAGCCCCCACTCCTAACCCAGTCTCAAATGAATAAACTTTTTGAGTAGTTAATTACAAATTCAATTGGAGTTAGTATTCCTAAAAAGAAAGGAACGTCGCAATGAATGAATATTTATAAGAACTAGCTCCACTTCGCACATCATATGGAGAGTAAAGATCTCGAGATTCGGGTAGAAAACTTAAAAGGCGAACATTGATGGAGAAACTTCTAATTTTGAGAGAAAGAAAATGTCTTTGAGTCTTTAATTCTCTCTCTAGCTTTTTTCATTGCTCGAGCAAAATGTATTTAAGTTTAAGCTCATAAGGACATAAATACATAAGGGGAACATGAACGATACAGAGTTGATTGTTTGTGAAGAGTGAAGGCTGTTGAGCCAGGGAGGAAGAATGGTATTCCTTGTCTCGTAAAATCTATATCTTCCTTGAAAGCAGTTTTGAGAAATTTAAAGATTTTGGGGGGTGATGGGGAGCGGAGGAGCCGCAGGAGTGTGATCCCGTCTGACATGGGGAGGAAAAAGAGATGATATTGTGTCATAGCCGTAGGAATCCATTCCATATACGGCCAACCCGGGCCTCGAATAAACGGAGGGAGAGAAACTACTGCAGCGGCCGGCTATGCCTGTACTGGCCCAATGTATGCTCCTATACTTAGCTCTGCGTCTCCCCGAGAAAAAGCGAGAGGTTGAGTGGGGAATGGAGCTCTCCTGTGTTTTCCTCCCCGAATGTCTGCAGCGGACCGGGTTGTGTTATAACTGCACCGCGTATCCTCACTCCTCCCTCCCCTCTATTCCTTTTTCCTCCTTTCGACGAAAGGAGAATCAGACTCGGAACAGAGTGTGTTTTGAGTATCGATCAAAGAGAGACGGGGAAATCGCGGCACGTGCAGCCAACGAGAGGAAGGGAAGACTCTAACTCGGAAAAACTCTGAAACCCAATGTTATCCCTATCACCCGCCGTACTCATACATGTACCCGCCATCACATCTTCAGCCTCCGTATAGAATTTCTCTATTCGTCGCCTCTTAAAGTACAGAGAGACAAACAACGAGGATCGGCCAGCTTGGGAGCCACAAAGAATCTCAAATTCTTGCTTCGTTTGTTCGATAAGCTGCATGAAAGGAAACGTGGTTTTATTACACCTTCTCTACAGAATTAAGGATCAATTTTCATGTATAAGGATCTGTCCGCACTTGAACAGGGCTTTTTCTCCCTTTACCACGCTCTTCAGGCTCAATTCAATTTGCATCTCCTCTTGTACTCTTTTAACTTTAGCAATCCTCTTATCTTTTCAAAGGGATTTTCCCTTTTAATTAAATAAGAAACGGAGAGAATGCCGGTCGCTTCCTCAAATTCCCTCCCAGACAGCAGACGTAAAACTTACATACATCTTTAACTCATTTAAAAATGATGGCCAGGTTCACTTTACAAGATTCACTTCGTTTGGTTTTCCTTTTTTGTAAAATTTAATATTTAGCTTTTTTTTCTAGGAAATGAATGAAGGTTAAAAATTTTAAGAGAGCTCTTACGCTTACTAGTTCATCTAATGAAAACTTATAATATTAAGTAATTAAAAGTTTAATAATTTGAAGAAGCTTCTTGAAAAATGAAAAGGCTTACACCTCTATGCTATGTTTTTGTACACGCAATCTAAACTTCTTCAAAGGAAAGGAAATTTTTATTACGATACGCCGACAAGAGTTTCTGGAAGAAAAAAGCAAAAAGTCTAAATGGATCATATGCTCCGAAACGCAAGACATGAGAGCACGAATGTTTTAAAATAAATTTTATTTTCTTTGATAAGTATACCCTCTCATCTTACACCCATTAAATACTATAATAATAAAAAAGATCTTTCAATAAAATACGCATTTTAAGCATGGCATACATAACATAGCGTGAAGGAAGCTTGAATTAATATACTTGATGTTTACATGTATTTTTGTTATTCTCAATTCTTCTCAATTCAAGATGAAATCAAAAAATGCTATAAATCAGAATGAATCATGTTATTTATGTATATACATAAATATATCATGCATTGAAGGTAAATCTGACAGTGTAAGTGGCGTTTAATATATGAATTTTTTGTGTAAGAAGGACATCATTGACCACCTTTGAGTTCCAATAAAGCCAAACGTTAAATAAATATTCTAAGGTTTGTGTGAAGTGTATTCTTATGAGGAGAATTCTACAATGCGACATCAACTCTGACTAAATGTAGAACTAATTATTAAATTGCAATGAAGATTTTGGTCAAGGCAATCATTCATACAATAAAGGACTAGAACAATTAATTCAAATTTTTACTAGTGGATAAGGTGAGAACAATTAAATACTACTCATAGTAAGCAGATTGTTTTATTTATTTATCAGAAATGCGACAAAATAAATAGGAGTCATTCGAGTAAGGTAAGTCAATAAATGGAAAAGTTATGAGAAGCAAACATTGATTGTAAAATGATAAAAAATTGTTTAGGTGGCTCATCGTAATATTAGACAAATATACAAAGTTTTAATTTCCTTGTTTATTAATGTAAGGATAAATAATATTTGATCTTTGATTATTTCTACGCTTTAAAATAAATTATCCATAATAAATAAACACAAAATGAATGTGTCACACACCACAAAGGCTTTTTCAGTTTTTTGTCCTTTGAATGAAGTTTCTACAAAAATAATTAGCGTTTGAGTTTAATTTCACGTTAATGAATAATAACAAGGAAAACATTCAAAATATCAAACAAAATTGGGCATTTCAAGAACACAAGGAAAATTCGCTATCATGCATGAATTCTCGTACACATGAATGGTGGCTTTAGCCATTCTCAAAGAACAACGTGATAACAATGACTAAACACAACATAAACTGTCAGACAAATTTTCGACCCATTTCACACGTTTAATGGCTTTGTAATTTTGCTCATCTAATTGCTCTTTAATTAATTATGCTTCAATAGGGAGATTCTTTCGTCTCAGTCAACACGATCAATATTAATATAGAAAAGTAAGTGAATTATTTTCACTAAACCCTCACTCTGACTAACTTGAGCGTGAACTAATTCATTTTAAAGTGAGAATTATTAGTTTGGAATAAGGATGAGGTTTGCGAATATCAATTGAGAATTTCAATTACGCTCCTTCCAATTCTCATTTCCTCTTTCCAGCTCCTGAATGGTCTGAGGAAGTTAGTCAATGGAGTGGTAAAGTAGCTGAAGTGAAACTTGAGTGGCAGAACCACACCTCCTATCATAAATTGCATATGTATTCAGCCCATGTACTGGTTACTAGAAAGATTAACTCCTCAAGTCCATTACAAGGAGACTAAATGTAAGTATATAGTCAATATTTAAAAACAAACTAATAGCAGTAGGAGAGGGCGAGAGCTTAAAGCGAGCTTATTTTTTCTTATCATCAATCAAGCGGGACATTATGATGGAAATATGAGAGGGCACAATAAACAACCACATTAGCATTTAAGTATAATGTACGCTTTTAATAGAAATAAACCATACGCGTCTTTCTCCTTTCTCCGGGTCAACCCCCCTTTAAGCTCTTTAATCCAATAAAGAGCATCTTATTATTACAGTCACAATACAAATTCACCTCGTTTATTATCTCTGGAGGAAGCTTATTGTTCAAATTCTCTTCGTCAATATATAAGTAAGAAAATAATAAGCAAATTGATCTCCTTTGTTCATAATACACCATTTACGTAAATTAGTTTATCAAAAGGATAACAGTGTCAATCTCATAAAATATTCTAATAAGATTTAATGATAAAAAATAAATTACAATTCTAAACGAAACATTTTTGGGTTTCAAGACATCTGCTGACTTTATAAACTAATATTATTAAATTAAAATGAAAAAATATTATAATTAGTTTCAGGCAAAATAAACGAGGCGTAAAAATAAATAAAGGTCTCTTCTTTTATATTTAACAATTTTCTCTGTTTTGAGTCTTTCACGTGAGCATGCGATCATTGGCACGAACGGAAAAATTCAATTAAGGAAGGATAATTTAGGGGAGCCCAAAGGATCTTTGTGGGAAAAGAAACCTCTTATTCCAACGAGGTTCGTGTAAAATAAAAGGATCATTGGGAGAAGAAAGGTTTGAGGCAACACTTGGATATTGAGATTAGAACTCAAGAATGAGGAAAAATCTCAATCTCTGGAGGGTAACGTGGAAATGTTATACAATTCTCACCATTGGAGAACCAATGCTTTTATATCAAAGAGGCGTATAAAGGGTCCAATAGGCCCATATAGCCATTTCTTCCTCCTCGGATTGGAAAATGGGGAAGGAGGAATGTTCTTGGAAGAAGTTCTCAGAGGAGAATATTTGTGCAATGCAGTCTTTTATTAAGGATTCCCTGAGAGCATATGCCGTTTGGTTTATATGAATAGCCTTCTTTCCCACAGCCCAACCCGGGGTGTATGTGTGTGTGTGTGTTTGTGTGTTTGTGAAAGTGTGAGTAGTAAGTAGTATGTGTGGTGATAAAAATGCGGGAGTAGTGAGTCGTTATATAACTATCACCTTATACTTTATATCTGTAGCCATTCCTATTGGAAGGAACTTTCTTTCTCGCATGGGATAAAAGATAGCGAAGGATCGAAGAGGAAAGTTTTTTTCCCATCGTGTTGAGAGCCAGTCGGGAAAGGGAAAGAAAAAGATCAATGATGATGGGGAATGGTTGTATGAAGTCTGAAGGAGTCGAGGGCTTTGACTGCTCTCAACGTCCTTCTCCGACGGAGAGAAGGGCAAAGCATTTTCTCTTCCTCAAAAAAACTCCCCAAACTCATATCGGCCCAAACTTCCAACACGTGTTTTCTCCCGCTCCTCATCCATTCTTAATCGTGTGAAAATGAAAGGTTTGGACGGGATTCCTCGGTTCTTTTTCCGCATCATCTCTCACCCGGCAGACAGGTCCAATTAGCCAAGTTTTATTAACTGGATCGATGGACCCACATCCAAAGCCACTTTGCCATGACCACTTTCAAAATAATTGGGATCCCGGGATCGAGGCGAAGTAATGGAAAAGAATGATTCTGTTTGTTGGGACTACGGAAAAACAATTACACGTCGGAAGAATTGTCCCTGTAAATAAAACTAAGCAATTAGTTGGGAAGGGATTCTTGTTGGTTTAATTCCCGGGTTCTACGACCTCGGAGGAATGAATGAGCCCAGGTGTACCGAGACGCAGGACGGCACCTCTAAATTAGATTCCCTATCAGATAGAAACAACTGAGTTCAACGAATTCCCAAACTTCACCACTCACCTTCTACCCCATATGACTGGTAATATTTAGAGAAAGTGAGAGGAAGTGGGTTAGTCAATGAGGAAGTAAGTAGCCCAATGGAGCAATGTACGGGTCCCTTCGGATCCAAAAATCATTTTAATCGTTCAATTGCCCTCACTCACGTGGAGCTATCGGGTTCCCCCAATTCAGAGGAACTTCCCGAATGAAGAGAGAAATAACATAATTGCCCGCCTGAGGTCCTGATATTACAAGTTTAAGATGAGAATTTGACAAATACATCCTCTGTGGGCTTCTCCATTTTCCATTTGGGTGACATCAAAGAAAGGTTGTTTGCCGTGAACCAGGAAACTTACTTAACTTTTACTAGAGAAGCCATTTGTTATTTGTTTTCTGAATCCTCCGTCGCTTTCTCCAGCACTTGGAGACAAGGAGGGATATTAAGGCGAATAGGTTGAAACAATGGAGACCTAATGGCTTTCCCCATATGCATTATTAAGGTTTTCGAGGTTCACCATCATTGGACCAAGCGTCTCCTATGTGAAGGAGATAAAATTTCCCCGAGTTCACCCAACCAGAAGATCAATAGCGGCGAGTAGATGAGTTCAAAGTTGAGCTCCGGAATTATAAAATAAAAGTTAGGTCCTTGTACAAATCCACGCTTGAATTAATTCCAACTAATTCATCTAAAAAATATAGTGAACATTAGAGACGTTTCTTTTCCTCTTCTTGCTAATTTGAAAAGAAAGTTTCTCCTTCTCTTTTCCCCTGAGTCGGAATCTTCCAAGCCATTAACAGAGGAAGTGGAAGGAAATTGAAATGCAGAGAGATCTTTCATCCCGGTTTCTTTAAGAGTCTAAAGGCCCTCGTGAAGATTCCCCAACTATTGTTTCATCCTGGATTCGCTTCAACATGCATGATTCCAACAACGCGTGAGGATTCCAGTTATAGAAAGGCGAGAATGTCACGAGAGGCCAAAAGGGGAAATATATTAATTTTTAATTAGGCTATTTGAATGGTTTAGCCAGAATTGTCGAGTAATCATAATTTACTTCCGAGTCTCCTCACATTTGAGCTCGAAAAGCCCTTAAGCTCTCGCCAGCTTTTACAAACCAAGAAATTCTATATGAACTAAAGAAGCTTCAACCACGAGACCGGCGGGAATTCATTTTGCGAAAGTATGTACTAAAAAGGGAATATTTTAATTTAATTAATTCTCTCTGTTTCTCTTCCTCGTGACATGAGCAAAATTGCTAAAAATATCAAATATTTCGCAAATGCAATATTTGCACGCCATCAAATGCTTAACATTGCTCAGATATGGAACATTATGGAAGAAACCTCCTCAACAATCTCGAGATATAAGGCCATGTGAGTATATTGTTCTTTACATAACAGCGAATAATAACACTTTTAAAAAGTTCTTATTACATCCCCTTTCATTGTTATTGTGGAAAATCTCTCAACTTACAAACATTCTCTTATACCTTATAAACTTTCGCGATCTCATGAAGAATTACAAAGTTAAATCGATAATGCTTTCAAATTAATTCTCTTTTCTCTCAACTTTGCCCCCGGTTCTTTTATGTCCGCTTGCTGAGTTAAATTAGATTTTAACGCTTACGAGAGCATATGCATAATTTATTGAACATTCCCGTCTTATTTAATAAATAAACAAGTCGAGTTGTGAAGTCACATGTGCAGTCCTCGTTGAGTTGATTCAACATGAGCATATTTTTCGTGCATATAAAAAATCACATTACGTATGTCCAAGCACTCACATGACTCAAATATTATTGCCATCAAAATATTTGACTAAGCGGCGGCCTCCCAATCTCACACTTTAATAAACGTATTACTCATCCAAACATCAGTCAAAAGTATTTAGAAAAACTGTCTAATCTCCAACGAAAGCTTAACTCAACTTTATTACGTACATAACTTCACTCCCCTCATCTCATACCATGATACGTAATAAGACTAAAATGATAAATATAATTTTCTCTCCCCTCATCACATTATAATATGATATGTATTTTGATATGATACTCCTGTGAAGTTAATGAACTTTTGTGTAGATAGACGTTTATTTAAACTGGAAACAAATATCTGTCAAGTGTTTCCCTTCCATCACCTTTACTTGACAGACAATGAGGTTGACGAGAGAGTGTGACCTCTGAAAGAAATGAATATTCATGCATAGACCATTTAGATTAAGCTCCAAGGGAATAAATAACATAGTCGAGTACTTGGGAGAACAAAGGTTATGATTTTATAAATTATATTTTACATACTCTCATCTGCTCTCATCTACCTTGTAATATTTGAGCCTCATCATTAATTTGCTATTATCTCCCATTGTGGCTCATGAAGCCTCTTTTCCGCTCCTCATAAATTGCATCTGGTCACATTCATTGAGAGATAAAAATCCACTTGGTGTATTATTAATCGTAATATTCTCAAACATTGTATAGGAGAGGATAGTTAAGAGAAGAAGAGATAATTGTGAAGGGCTTAATGAGAAAGTGATAGGCGCATTACATGCGTCTGCTTGTACCATTAAGAGCTGGAGATGAAAGTGAAGTGAGTGATGTAGAGTTGTCGAATCATTCCTTTCTTTACAGAGGATATTATGCAGGCGGCTTAATAGCTCATGTCAACTCATGTTTGTTTCATGATGTTAATCATGAATCTTCTGTTGATTCCTCCGTCCACGCCGTCCTTATTATTCCCATTAACCCTGCTGCCTTCAAACAGGGGATAATTGAGCCTAGTGTGGCTCCATGAATACTTCACCGTTCCAAAGTTGTACAAGACCTTTACATTATATATGATATCATTATGGACTAAACATTCACAACTGGAGGATGTCAAATGCGAACTTTATCTCCCATGTTGGTGATATTCCTTCCAATGAGTTTGGTCTGGAAAAATGGACCTGGGTCGTTGGCAAACGAGGTTGTTGACTCAACTCCGCTTTGCTACATATAACAACTACATGTCATGTAATGTAGATTTAAACTTACGCACATGGCTACTATGTACTAAACTCATTTCCAGCTTGTCTATTATTATTAATACCCTGTGAGTCTCTCTATATGGGCTTGCATCATCATCGCTCGGTTACATTACTTGAGCCTCGTTTCATTCTCTTCACCTCGACCGCGAAGCCAATCGTGGAATTTTAATAATATATTTAAATATGGAAGGACGACTTCCTAATTGTCTCAGCTTCCTCAATGCTCACAAAGACAAAAGCACGCTCGAAACGAATTTATAATGAGTTCCACTGCAAATGTACAGGGTTTAATTCTTCCACCAATCGAGCATAAATGATAGCTGATGTAGGCGTATGCTTATACAATAATTCCATATTTCCAGTTGAATAAGCGCAATTAAAGTAGCAGGAAGATGATCTCAAACATGTGTTTGTTTCATACTTGTATGTATACTAAGTATGTATTATTTTTAGTTTATATGCAAATACCAGGATGCAAATGCCATACAATTAAGTTCACGTGTAGAGCATGATGTAGCATTGGGTGCACATGCAGACCGAAAGAATCAATGAGTAATGCCATACAAAAGATAATTACAATTTTAAATTTATCAGTGCTATATTGTAAACAAGGATTGAATTGATTCGTTTATGAGGATACTGACTCTGTTATATAAGCGTATATTATGTAGATTCAGGAGTTCATAAAAGCATAGGAATAAATGCAGAATCCATATTTCGCTTTTGTGGTTTGAAGGTTCGTGGCTGATTCGTCGTGAACATACGGTGAATGGTTTTGCCCAGACTGCTTTATGAGCCGTATGATATTCAATTTGAATAAAATAATATCCAAGCTCCATTTTTGGACAGAGCGGGCAGAAAGGAAGATTATAAAGTAAATTGTGGCAGGAGTTATTTTACTTCTTTGGAATTTAATATTTCATCGCTCTGTGCATGTAGGATTCCCTCGGACGTTGGTTGTAAATTAGAACCCTGGCTCAGACACCTTACAATAAAATATCCAAAAAAACTAATCGAAAAAGATGGAGGAATTCTTCTTATAAGCATATCATTGAACCTCATTTCAGAATCATCACAGTGGCACCAGGAGCCCAACACATTACACTCAATGTAGAAAAAATTAAATGTGAAAATTACGAGCCAACTCTTATTTTTTCAATTTGAGAAGGACATAATTTCCATTTCCTTTCTCATCTTCTCGCCCCAGTGAGCGGAAAAAAGGAAGGAGGTGCCGCAATTGGGATTCAAATTAAAGTCAAAGGTTGAATGAGCAAAAGGAGATATGCAGCAGTATGCTTCCTCCATTCTCCATATTATAGGACCAACTACAAGTTCACTTCACGCGTAAAATCCGTTTACCACCACTTTCTTTGATCAACGAGCAGCGCCCCATTATCAATACGTAATTGCACTCGGCTCCACTTTCATTCTATGCGTATGGATCTCTCCCACCTTTGGCACAAATACTCATATTTAAAAGAAGGTAAAAGAGAATTGTGAAAGAGTGATGGAACCATTAATCTTGTATCTCATCCCATCACAATCCCTTGTCAGCTTCTATTCGAATTCTGAGTATTACGACGACTACCGAGCTTTAAAAGGGCAAAAAGGCTATTCTTGGAACGTTTGTATGATGCATAAAACATATGCATGGAGCATTCATTTGCTTAAAATGCATGCACATATGCATGGCATAAGAACCATTCAAACCTAACTAATACATGTATTTGCATGTGAGCAAACTTATTAAATAAGTAACTATACATAAAGTTGGAGAGGCCATGTGCACTAAGTAATCTATTACATTTTACATACACATGAGTTCCATGCTACTTCTTTTATCATAGATTGCGGAATGTCTCGTTAGAATGACTAACTTTGTACATAAAATCTTATATAACATTATAAGTTTATTTTTCAGATTATGTGATGAATACATGAAGTATCCGATTACAACTTCATTATGTGCCAAATTTATAGCAAAAATAAAATGCATTTAAATAGAGTAAAGATAAAAGTGTACAAACATTTATTATAGTAAGTAAAATAAATCATTTTTCATCGCAGCGGAGCATAATAATATTATGTAAAAGCTTATTGTGCTTTCATATTATAATTTATAAAAAAGCTTTGCTACTATACTTACATTTTGAATAAATAGTAATTCATACTGCAAACACGAGTCAGCTCATAACGCAACGTGTGTCATAGGCGGAAATAGTGGGTGGTACGGAAATTGAGAATCAAAAGAATCCAGCTTGATTCGATATTCTTATACTCCATTATTGCATTACTCCCATATAAATATATAGCCAAGGGTTGTATTTTGTATTTCATTTAATCATTAAATGTTTATAAGTTCATAGTTGAGAGAAGGGGAGAGATGAAGGAGCCGAGCATAAAACGTCATATCGTAATGAAACTATTATAATATTACTATGATATCCAGGGGGTTCAGTATAGGGATTCAAATGCCCCTATTAAGTAAATGTACGTGTGCGCCAGGGTTTGGAATTGATTTTCCAAGGAATAGACAATCCCTTTATCTCCATGAAAAATAATATGAGAGGGGAGGTGAATATTGTTCATCTCTCCATGGTAAATTGGAGTGAGGTTGTTTGATTCCATTCTTCTCAACACCTTCTCAGCCGGGTGTCTTGAAAGATCTTTGAATTGATTAGAGTGAGAGGAGTCGCCAAATTTCACTTAATCTCTTATCCTCCCACTTGTAGTGAAGGAAGAACGAAGAAAGGCTTTTACCTCGAATTTCCTCCTTAACTATTCCTTCCTTCTGCCTTCATTATGATCTTGGCAGGCGGGGATTCGCGAGTATACCAGGCTTAATTATCCCTTCCGTCGTGCATAGACTCCGCTTTGGAATCACTTCGACTTGAATCAACTCATGTATATACATAATGTACACAACGTGAAGGAAATGTATCATTGGGAGGTGTAGACTCGAGTCAATTGGATTCTCCGCTCATCGACGTTCCCAAATGAGGAGGAGATAAAGCGAAGTAAACTGATGAGAATGAAGACTCGAGTCTATTAGACGAGCCCAGAATTATGCAAAGACTATTACCATTCTCTACATTTATTTATGCAATGCTCGAGTCCTCAATTTCCATACAAAATTATATAACTACGGCAAATAACATGGTTAAGGCCTTAAACTTTGTTTTCTTATTCCAACTTCAAATTACCATCTCCTCTTCACCAGACCTTCATCGTTTCTTCCATGCAGAAACTCTGAAATTATTTCTCCCTCTAAGCCAATTTGAGAGAAATGCGCTCGGGATGCAAAGCTCAGGGTTCTCTTCTACATAAGACTTTTCTCTCCCAATTGGGTTCTCGTTATGGGATGGACGCCGTTCTTGTAGATACTTGATTGTCAAGTCTCCTGCTGCTCTGCGAATTTCAGTAGCTTTTGCCTTCCGCTCCTCATTTGACGCCCAGCGTTTTTCCTCGTCCCAAAGAATCGCATGAATTGAGGGATGCTAAAATTCCCAATTTGTAAATTTGGAGATTAGTTATACACGCACACGTAATAAGTAAATCAAAGGAAATTCTGCGAGGGTTTGACAATTGAGCGATTTCCTCTTCTGCCGCATTGGGAAATGAGGGAGAGGCTCTTGAGCATTTCAAATTTCAAGAATATTTACTCATGCGGATCTCATGCGGCTTTCTCGTTCATAGGATTTTATACTCGAACATGCGGAAGAGAAACGCATTCCTGAAATTTGGAAGACCCAAAACAAATCTTTGTTTGGAATCCAAACAATTTCATAATTAACTTATTACGTTAAAGAGATTGAGTGTGCTTTAGATGTAATAATATTTTTATTCACTCGGAAGAATAAAGGAGTCCTTATAGCTCACAAATTACACTTGACTTTAGTCAATAACTTTGTAAAATGAGCTTTCACTCAACAAGGTAACTTAATTGAATGAACATGAGATGTCAAACTCACTCAAATTCCCATACGCATACATATTAAAGAGATTAATAAATAAGAGATGAAAGCATGAATAAAGATAACGTGAGAGCAGAGAGCACTCGAGATGCTCAAGTGGGCTTATTTACTTTTCCTTTGGTAATTCTAGTGCTTTCTCGTGTGAGAAGAAACGAAGTTCAACTTTTCCATGCTTTTTTTCATTATGCACACATGTTAAAAAATTGCGACTGGGTTCCAACTTTTTTATTGGGGTATATTTATGTATATAATTTGAAAATAGTTGCTCATCTCTTATTCGCACTTGTCTATTTGCTTATGAGTCAATTGCTTTTTTTAAACCACGAAATGCTTGCGACAATAAATTCCTTATTTAATAATAACTAGAGTGCAATATACCTATTCATCATGTCTGCAATGTGTAATAAATGATTACTAATCATGTTAATCAAATATATAAAATAATCTCTATATTAACAAATAACAAGAAATGAAGATTTAATAAAAATGTATCCAATACAGAATTGACAATAAAATATTACGATTCGATAAACAGTATCAAGAACGTGTTTAATCTTCTGTAATGTCAAAATTTTTTACAACTTTTTAAGCTTGACAATGACAGAGTTTTCTAAGAACGTTTTAATCAGAATATTTTGGATTGTAAAAGTAGTGGAGCCTGTAGCTAACAAGGATTTGTGAAAAGTTAAAAGGAAAATATTGAAAACACTTTTGAATTCAAAGTTCAAAGATTAAAGAACCCAACTTTTTTTGAAAAGAGAAAGGGGAAGAATAGCAGGAGTGATAATAGGACTTTTATTTGGCTTTTTCATTTCTTCAATTCTTCTCTCCAATTGTACAAAAAGAGTTAAAACCTGACAGATTCTTTTTTCACATGGGATGAAGTCAGGTTGAAAGTAGAAGTCAATTTTGCTTTCGGAGTGACTCAGTCTATTTCTTTTTTCTACTTTATTATAGAAACCCTGAGAAAGGAGACGTGTTATATCTTGACTCGGGTGTTATTGAATTATGTGTGAGGCAGCAGCTATGGTTGGGATATTTGCTCAATGAACTCGGGTGCATTCTTCCTTTCTCTTACGAATCACTTTTTCTCTCTCCCTTTCAATTTCCCTTTCCTTCTATCTCGTTTGGAAAGTTATCTAATGCACACATAGCCTCATCAGCTCATATCAGGTCGTCTCTCGCACATGAGAGCCTCAATGTTAAACCATCACACTTTGGCACTGACTAAGGTCACAATCTCTGCAAAAGTTAAAAAAATATTCCTTTAATACTATTGGCCAGACAAATGAAATCTAGTTTGATATGATTCCAATGTTCTAATAATTTCACTTTTCTCTTTCTCGGAAGTTAAAGGAAAAAGTTAGTGTAGCAAAGTTAGATGTGATTTAATGATAGTTCCAATTGTAATTGTATTCTCGACACTGTCGCTTCCTCAAAGGGCCCATAATCCAAGTCATTGTAGGGAACATAAAGGGAAATTCACCGTGAATGAGCTGAGACCAAGGACGACCTCCAGTTGAATTTCGCCGTGATCAAGATTGAAATAGGATATTTTATACATGGTCGTTGATCTACCACATTGCCATCCGCTTCCTTTTTATTTTGAATTACTCTGGGCAAGGAAAATATTATGCTTAGGGTGTCGGCGTATCGATTTTTGTTTATGTGGCCGTTTAAATCTTTTTAACGTTGAGTGAGGCATATGAGGCGAAATATATTGCGGAGGAGATTGTTGCATTGAGAGAATTAAATTGGAGTTTCCTCAAGGGGAAAATTGGTCATAGACGCAATAGTAAACGCTGAGCTGTTGAGGCAGGTCATTATATATATATATATGGGGCTTTGAGAAGTCTCATTTTATAGTGTCTTCTTAAATGGCCAAAGTGAAATAAAACGAGAATCGATTATTTTTCAGACACTCCGTTTTCCAGACAGAGAGTTAGGACATGAGAACTGGTTTAAGATGCGAATTTAAAAGCTGTTCAAATAAAGTTTTTGGTTCGACTTTCTTCGAAACTCAAATACTATTTGAAGCCTCGAAGCTCTCTGTAGCCTCCGCAGATACTAAATTTTGTCTCTCTTGCCAATTTACTTTTTTGGGCTGGTTGATACATTAAAAGGAGCTCGGCGGATTGGAGGGAAAACCGTGTATGACTCCCGGGCAGACGCTCATATCTATAATGGACCCTTCAGAGCGGCATGGTGGGGAGATATTAAAGGGAATCGTAAAACGAGTAATCAAGAGAGAGAGATAAGGGGAGTCTTTCTCCTCGACACAGACGAGACTCTGATTGAAACCCACCGACTCCCGCTAATTCAATATGCCCATTTGGAGCCAGGATAATTTTTAGAGGAAAAAACCCCCTAGTATTTTTCCTGCTTTTATTACTCAGTTTAATTGCTGAGATGCCGGTGCTACAATTGCGGCTCAATCACCATTTTTCCTCTTTTAATAAAGCATAAAAGAACCCTTAAAGCTCTCTCAATGACCCAACGTAATCCAAAACCACGATTTAAGGTTCGGAGCACTCCCCCAATTTCCCCGTTGGGTCCCCGGAGTTTGTACTATTTTCCTCTTAGCTGGGAAGACCTGGAGTAATTCATCTTTACGACATCTCATTAAAGGCTTTAAGATGAGAGGATCTTTCTGTTCATAAAATCATTTTCTTAAAATTAAGATCAGCACCAAACTGCCTGGTATACCCTTTGAACAAACACGCGTCTACGCACACGAACAAACTTTAAAAGGCTCAACTTTTAATGATTAATAACTTTGATGCATGCCATTTAGAGATGCTATGCTCATAATGGTAAACACTTTCCTCTCAGTTCCATGAGCTTCAAATCATAAATATTATGTATAAAGGTTATCTTTAATGAGTATTAATCAATGGGTGCATAAAAAGGAATATTATCAATTAAATGTATTCAACGCACAAGGATGGCTTGAATAAATGCAAAGAAGGGAAAAAATAAGCGGCTCATATTTATCGTTCGAAATTTGAATAAAGAGCGACTTTCTTCAGAACTCAAATCTGCATATAAAGTCTTTTGAGGTCTGACAGATAAAAGTGACTCGGTGGGATTAAAGAGGAGAACCCTTTGTCGAACTTTATTCTTAGATTTTTACTTGACTGAGTGAAAATATCATATTTTTCCATCATCTTTTTTCCGGTGAGCTCGAGGGCGAACATTGCTCCTCTTTTTCGAAATGGAAAAGGGAGAATGAAGGAGAAAGTAATAAAAATGCAAAAAAATCAATCTTCTTATTTACGGGGAGTAGTCGGAGCGAGGAAGTTCACAAGTTTTGGAAAGATGACGGAGACAAATCCCTTGAATCCTCCATTTTATCATTCAAATTGCTTGTTAACTTACAAGTTAAAGGAGAAGGAGATCTCAAACTTTCCCTTTACACGACTGGAGCCGAAGATGGAAATTTCTTTTCTTTGAGGGGGGAAATGGAGGGCCGAGAGGAGGAACGGGAGCATCTCACTTGAGTTGAGGTCTTGACAGGATCTTCGCTCCTCTTGTCCTCCTTCATGTTCGCCATTCAGAGAAAGATATATGGTTGATAAAATAAACCTTTCTTTTACTCCTCTACTTTTGCTCCTCGACCACCTAATGGGGAGATATCAAATGAAGTATCTTTCTGTAAATCCACATTTCACCTATGCCCTTTCCGCTGTTGAGGAGAAAATAGAAAAAAGTATGTTTTCCCATTCTAATAAATAACGTGTCTCGCTTCATTCCCCTCCTTTCTCAGCTCTTGGATCAAGTAACCGGAACTCCATTCACTCCATTTTCAAACTTTCCTACTATTTTATAAAATGAGTCGAACTGAGTTGGAATTTAATAATGAGACTCATAAACTCTCATGCTTCATTTCCACACACATAAATACTATTTCAATCTTCTTCTTCAACGAACTTATCAAAAGTTGAATATCCTCTGAGAAAACTCCAAAAAGCATAATAATTTTTACATTTGAGAATAGGACGCGTATCGTTAAAAAAGGCAGAGCCATTAAATCCAAACTCAACTCCCTCACTCCAATATTCGAATGGTAGCTCAACATTCGTAGTCAGTTAAGCTTAAATATTATTGACTTTTTTAGAATGTGGTATGTCGATATGAAGAGTACTAAATACTTGCATCGTAATGTGTCAGTATTCCACGTAAAAGCTTGAGAAAATGTTTTGCGTGTGCAATGCGGCTATTACGAGTTATTTAAAGACTCACTTTGTGTTTTTTTACATTTGCCTTTATGTAATCCCAATTATCAACGTTCATGTTCTAAGTAACTCTGATAGGAAAAGAAAAAGGATCTTCTGATCCTATTGTCACATATTTGGAGAATTAGAGAGGAATTCATCTTGAGATGATTTTTAATTTGTTCTTTGTAATATCAAAAACGTCGACCATTCTTTTTCTCAAACGAGGGTTTAGATTAAAGAAATAAGTTTCTTAATGTGAAGCGAGTGGATTAGAATTTCCATTTCTTTAAAAGCCCGACCGTATGGTTCGTCCTCTAATGTTCCATTTGTGTGGGAGGAGGAGAGAAGAAATATGAAATGTTCGTATCAGAAAGAGATCGTGGAAGGGCACATGGTGGGCCCAATGTTCAAATTGGCAGTTGACATGAGAGAGTACTGGCTAATTTAACTCATTTTTATCTCTCTCTTCCCCCCTCACTTTACTTAACCCAAATTCTCTATTAATATGTTCAGGTGAGACTCCCTGGCCTCATGCATGCGAGAGTCGTAAGGCCAAATGCTCGTTATGAGCCTCGACGTTAAAATAATCATCCTTCACTCACTCTGGGTCCACTTGGAGTTCTCAGGGATTTGTGCCATTGGTTCTTATTATAGTTATTACATGCAGAATTATCGCCTCGTTTTCATTCTACTTCCTCCTTCGGTAAGGATCAGGAGTTCGAAGGAGATTGCACAGGGGATTGTATTAAGTTTGGGTTAGGAGCGAAGACGGGTCAAGTAACCACTTGCACACATGCATGAGTGTATCCCCACTCATTCACTTTCCTTGAAACTTCTCAACTTTCTCGTCGGAGCCCCCAAAAGTCTCATGATGGCAGGGGAGAAGTAGATGAACATGCTGGCCAGAGTTCTTGAATTATGTCATTGTGCGATGGGTGGCTGTAGACGACTTTCCTACTTCTTGAGGAGATTTGAGAGAACACGACTCCTGCTGGTGCAACTGCATCATTCTCGTATTCTAATGGAGACGGCCGTTCTACCATCGGCCTCATCAACCACCACCCTTCATGCTGTGAAGGAGAACCCTCCACGTTCAATTACATATACTTCACTCTGCTTCACAATGAATGTTAATTTGTAAAATTCAAGACTACCGGCGGAAGAGTGACTAATACTCTTATGTAAATTTCTCATTCAAACGCTTCACAGAATGGACTTTTTAAGGTAGAGCAAAAATGAGGTTTATGAATAAACATAAAGGTAATGTGACACGGTGAATATCCACAATAATTCTTTTGCCTTTAAGGTTATCACTTGCTCTTCAGATTAGAGGGTTGGTTATTAGAAAAATTCATTTATCTTTCCATTAAACGCTATTTTCTATTTACAAGAACTATATTTGTACAGGTATGCATAATATGGAAATGAAGGTTTGATACATTGTTCCTTATTCTGAATTGTAAACTACAATTTGCAAAACTCTGGTGAAACTCATTAGTCGCGTGTATTGGAAGGAGGAGGACAGGTGAGGCGAAGAGAATATGTAATTTAAACCGGGAGTTGCCGGTGTTGTGTTGTATTATAGTGTGGATTTAATTAAGGGTCTTTTCTTTCTAATCCATCACCTCAATTCCCAATGGACGGGCTTAGATGGGCCTTCAGTCTCCGACTGTAATTACCCTTAGGTTAATTCGCGTTCGCCGTGAGTAAACGAGCTTCAGCTCATTAACGAATCTATGCTATACATTGCTCTCCATGAATGATGGAAGGAGAGTTTTTATTGCAAATTTTCCTCCTCTCGAACCACCTCATGATTCATAGCACATGAAGGCGAAAGAACTGAAAACGAAGGAACAGACTCTCCACATGTAAGAATAAACCTCGACTGGTCCTAAAGGACGCATATAAATACTCTCAGCATTAGGCACGCGTTTTTAAAGTTCAAATGAATTCATGTTGGAGTCTGAATACCACACCATTGGTGATGAGGCGATGAGGTAAGTTGTAAAATAGGAATGACCGAGGAGCTTTTTCAAGGATTTCCACCTAAACCCTCCAAAGTCACCGTCATGCTCTTGTACTGAGATGAATGCCTTGTAAAGCCCCCGAGGCGGGGTACCCAAAGCGAAACATGTACATATTTCTCCCCTCTCCGCTCCCATGGCGGACCAGCGAATTTGGGCATGGGCTGTCAGAGTCAGGAATTGGTGACCGCAAGAGAAGGAAGACGTAATTACGTTCCTTGCTTGATATTAAATTAATATTCTTTGTACTCAGTGAAAGGGAAATGAATGAGAAAGTGACAAGGGAGGTGAAGGAATCAACCAACCCCATTTATTCCTCTTATTGTTCAAACTCCCACCTCTTCTTCATGAGATTGGAAGGTTCAAAGTCAAATGGAAGGTAAATTTCTCACTGACTGATGAACACATGATCAAGTCGTCGAAATGGCAAATGGAATCCAAAGAGACTCCTCTGGTGCTTAACGAGACAGACGGGGATGATGAATATTCTCAAAATTGTGATGACATTTAGAATCAAAAGTTTCAGCCCTTATTTGTCGCGGAGTTTGTCATCGTGGGCCTTAAAAGCCTTAACGTTCCTCTTTATGGAGCAGGTCTCCTAATGTCCGTACTTACCAGTGCACACATCTGACATTTCAATACTTCATGTTCACTCCGTTTGCCAATGAAGAGTGCAAAGTTGTTAGGGAGCAAAGAGAGGCGGAGAGGAAGTTCTCTCGTTTTATGGCACAATTCCTCATTTTCCTCTTTCTTCTGGGACACAATGAGAGGTTTTTAGAAGTCTAATTGATTTTCCTGAGCAAGCCATTTATATTTCCGAGACTCGAAAGCCAAAATCTCTTTATTTCATAATTCACAAGCTGTCGGTCAGTTCGTGCAGGGGGCTTTTACCAATTTCCCCATCTTCACATGGTTGCTGAACATTGTATACTTCGCAAACATTTGCATTTACCAGGCTTTGGAATACTTTGGGAATAAAAGGAAGAAACGAGGAACACGAGGCGTAACCTGCTAAAATATAGCAATTATTTCACACACACCCTGCTTCCCTACAAGCCATTATAGCAAATTGGAGGATAAATATTCCAAAGCGCCAAGATCCTCACTCTTGTCTGCATTTATTATTTATTGGAATTTGTCGAGTTTCATTTAAGAGTTGATCAAAGGCAATCGGGTCGAGATAAAGGGAAACAAAACAGTGAACTTATCTGAGTTGAAGAGTCCGTCAGGTCGTTCAACGAGCACATTGTGTGTGTGAACAAAGAAATTGAGGCTTCTCATTTGAATCCAGCGATGAATCTTTGTTCCGTCATCACCAGCTCGGACTAGAATAGGATGAATGGAATACGAATGGAGAGAGATGGGAAAATTCCCATAAAGTAAAAATATAAATAATAAATGTTCAATTCACATTAGGAAGAACAAAGTGGCCTAACGAACTGCGTTGGTGAAAAATGATGAGTAGAGGAAGGCGCGGTCTTCCTTATATCCAAATTATGTCATCGGGTCTCCATGTCTCGTCCTATAAAAATTTTATAGGCACTCTGGGAGAGTTCAACTTGGTGCATGGAAAGGAACATCTGCCGTCCTGCATTCTCCACTCTGCCCGTCCCTCCATTTCTTCATCTTCAATTTTCTCCATCCTCATGACTGGTCTCGGGAATGTTGGTGATTTATAGTCAATATTAAGAATGGAGAAGGCGAGCCCTAATGCCCCTTTAGTCAAGAGAATGATGAGTTTCCTAAATAACTTCCCTCTATTCATCCTCCGAATGAGTCGTGGCTCATGAATATGCATTTCTAAATATGAAGTTTTTTACTCCAAAGAGATCCACACGTGAAGGAAGTGTAAAGAGATGAGGAATGCAAGTGAAGTAAATGTGAAGAGACACACAAGGAAGTATTTTATCAATTACATGAAATATGAATTTATTAATAATAATTACGCATGTATGTTAGGTTAAGGTATTATTCATTCTCTACTCGAGGAGTGTGTCTTGCAAGGTGAACCAAGGATTTCCAATCAATTATAAAAATTTAACAAGTTAACAAATAAAATTTTTCACTCATTTTCTCACTTATACACGCTTTTGTAGATGGTAAGTCGTACAAATGTAAATGTAATTATTGAACTTTGAATTTCACATAGGTTTTCATACATCGAATGAGACTCACCAAGTCAATTTCCGTTGGTATTTCCAACTTTGTCTCCACCTTCGCTCACACTCCTTCAGCTCAACACCTGAATTGCATTGCTCGTGTTTTTATTAGCTCTTTCTTCTTCTTATTATTATTATAAATACGTAATAATAACTTTTTTTAATATTCTCCTTTCCATTTAATTCTCTCGAGACACGATATAATATACAACTCTGGTTTAATATAAATGTAATTGTGAGTTTCATTATTGTGTCAATAATACTAACAATCATAATATAATAATATATAGAAATTTAAATATAAATCTGTAATAAATTGATTAATAAAATTAAATATAGAGTGATATATAAATGTTAAATAATAAATATAAATTTTCATCACACGTACTATTAAGTAGCATAGTAGGGTTACTTTTTTTAGTTAATGTTCATAGCACGGTTTTTGTGAAAAATAAAGGGAATATGTATGATAAATATTTAATAAAATTAATAAAACAATTTTTTCATATATCAAGATAATAATAATAATAACAAAATTAATTCATCTCCACTCTATTAACATAGCATATAATAAATATATTAATACAGTATAAAAACAAATCTGTTTTTTCTCGTTTCGTCTGGTAAGGACTTCACTCTTAACAAACACTGGTAATTACTTTATTAAAATTCATAAATTATTTTTTACGCACTATCGATTATTGATTTCTAGATCCGTACACAATGTTATATAACTCTTCTTCGCCTCTCCGCTCCTCCGGCAATTAAACGCACAATCCAAGAAGGTTCAAAAATGCAATACTCTCGACTAATATACAATTTAAGAAACTACCAACTACGATTATTACTTGTACATTTATAGAGTACGAGACAACAATTACAACTCTTTCAGATTTCACTGTTAGAAATATACTGACTTTGAAGCCATTAATACTACAAATATTATTCATTTCTTTAATTAGATTCAATAAGGATTTCTTGTATACTTGAGGGACAGGGGAATCATTAAAGGGGAAATTTTATACTATTTTATAATAATCTTAATATATATTGTATTTGATAAAATTTGAAAAAATCTCTCCTAATGTTTAATGATCGTAATAAATAATATATTTCATTATAGGTATTTAGTATTATTATTTTTATTGGTAAAAGTTATTTACTCATATATGTTTAGACATAGACACGTCATCGGTTAATGATAGTTTAATTAAAAATTGAGTTAACAATTGTTTATTGATTTTCTAAACCATTTTTACTAACTATATACTCTTTATTCACAATGCATCGTGTATATAACCACCCATCGTTTTTTCACCTTTTTTCATTGTCTCACCTTCTCTACAACAACACTTGATCTATCCATGCGAAATACACGAGACTTTAAAGGGTTCCAGCAGCACACATCACTCGATTTTATATTTGAGACTATTGGTTTATTGATTTATCCTTATATAATATGTATAGTTTCGTAATCATTTTTGTGTCTACGTGATATAAGTTATTAGGTATATCTAAAATTGACATTCCTTAGAGAATAAACTCTTGTCATTTTTACGTATTGAAGTTATAAGTTCAAGTTGAAGCCAAGATGTAAAATTTTAAAAAAGTCTATAGGTATTTATTTTTATGATTTGAGGACATATTTTACTCATGAGTTATCCTAGATGATTCGCTCTAAGAATAAGTATATTTTATACAATTCAAATTAGCATTCATGTAATGTCGATTTTAAAATACTTTTCTGGCTGAGCGAAGCAGATGATATTCCTACCATTAAATTTATGTAAACTATATTTAAATGCAATATGTTTTTTTATATAAGTATGAATTTAGAATGTTAAAAATTATATTTGTATTCAATATTATTATAGGTATTTAATTTCTTAGCAATATTTTCTGTAATTAAATTCTCAATTAGATTTTGGTAGACCTATAGAATTTCATCGTTTTTTTATTATTGGATTTCTGGAATTATGATGTAAAGACAGCCTGAGAAGATGGGTGATTTTATTATTTCAATTAAGAAATATTCATTTGTCACACCGTGTGTGTGTGGATATTTAGAAAACCTATTTTGAACGTAAGATACTTGTGATTATTTTATGTATCGTATGTATGTGAAATGTAGCGTCTACTTTCTTATTACAAATATCGTGGTCAAATTTTGAGCAAAAATTTGTATAGGAAATTAATACGTAGAGATAGAATTAAGAAACTATGTTTGTATTTTTAGGCTCGCTTTCCAAAGTCTCAGCAATTTTAGCAGCTTGTCGTTCCTGTCCATTTCGTAGCCAATTCATCATTTACCCCTCTCGTTTCCCCCCAAGAGAACGCCGGTCAATTCTGGGAATCAACTTGGCCAATTCTCACTACGTTCAAAGTTTAAACCTTATCCTTGCAAAATTACCATTCACTCACACCTTTGTCATTCTCTTAATAAATTACACTTTTAGAATTTGTAATACAATCTCTTGAGTTTATGTATAATCTAGGTAAATTGAAAATAAATGAGTTCATTAAATATTATTCTTACTATTAATCTAAATTTTCAGTTCTCTCTTGTATGATATCATTACTTTTTTCGGTAAAAAGGTAAATAAATTTTATTGCAAAATATTTCAATAGATTCTGTTCTTTATGTACCTAAAAGTATTGTAAGAAGAGTAATGTATATTCTGTAAATAGGTATGTTGTGTACTTTAAGTAGTTAAAAAGTATGTAATTCTCTATCTGCAATATACCCCGAGTTGTTGACTTCACAAGCACTATTATAACTAAAATACCCATATACGAAGTAATAAAATATTAATTTAACTTAGGTAAAATAATCTTTGGGATCTCAAAGTCTTCTGAATGGATCAAAAGTTCAAACAATATACACACACCTAGTTTATACTTCCTTATTAATCCAAACACAATTCACCTTTCTTGTAAATAAATATATAAATGCTACAATAAATACGTATAAACCTAACAACTCTTTCTGCTTAACTAGATATATTACGAGTACAATATAATCTGTGTGTCATTTGACTTTTCTTGGAATGCTAACTAAATCATTAATATATGAGGTATGATACAAATTATTCTTAAAGCCTATTTATAACGAACAAAGAGGAAAGATAACATGTAATAATGTGAATTTAAAAGACAAGAAACTTGTAGTTGATGCAAAAATAAGTAAGATTAATATTCAATATATGTAATATTAGAATATTATAGTAAATGAGGATTAAAGGCTCAAGAAAGAAATCCTCAAATTCATGGAAAATGTTGCTTTTAAAATATAAATGAGTCTTTTAATCTTTTAAACTCCATTCAGAAGTGTATAATTTAATTTATTATATTTCAGTATATTTGATTTCAATTGATTTGTACGATAGAAAATTTCAATTACTTCATTAAATTCATGTCAATTTATCATTTCAAATTCACTCAATCGATGCTTACTAGACTTTGAAAATGTTTGCCTTTTTTCCTTTCATAATGATGGAAGTATGTGTTCAAGAGGACGAGGAAAATAATAATGAGACAAAAGAAGTTGAAAACCGACGTTGAGTCGTATATTAAGTGATTCCTATCTTAACCTTATCATTATCAAGCTTTGAGTCTCTGATTTGGGTTCCTTAAATTACCAACATCCTTCCGTGTACGACCACGGGAGGAGGAAAAATAAAATTACAAAAGTCTTGTAGCCAAACGAAGTCCAAGGGGAGCCTGCACCAAAATTCCACATTCCACCATTCTATTCTTAAGTCCAATTACTGTCATATCTCATTCTTATATAATAGTCCGAATACTCTATTACCCTTCTAGTCCTCTAAAAATCAAGGTTTTTATTTTCCAAATATCTAATGAAACCTCCAATGTAATGTAATGTAATGCCACCAAACCCATATAAAGTGCAGAGTAAATACATTACGCGTCCTCAAACTCAATACGTATTTAGCATAGTTTAAAAGTCTCTGCATTTTACAGTCTCTAGAATTAATGTTGAGTTTATACACAAACGGTTTTCACCGACTCAGAAACAAAAGTCCATGTATTCAAATACTTAAAATGTCTACTCACGTTAGTCTAATGCAGTAGGTAATTGCCCTATGTAATGTATGCATGGAGTGGATTGCTTAATTTATTTGTGATTATTAAAATGTTATGCATATTTATCAGATTCGATTTTTCGCTATTTTGCTCTCTGGATAAACTATCACACAAATTCCCAGGTATTTTGCCATCTAAACACAAGTTCTCTCTATGCATTTCCCTTCAATCTCTTTGCAGATTCACGTGTTGTAGAATAGCAGGAGATTTTAAAGCATTTTCCAATCCAGTTTTCTCACAAGTCAAATAAATGATGTAAATTTGTATGCACGTTCATGACCAAGTATGCAATATTTTGTACCTCTCTAAATACACTTTACAGTAAATTCTGCTTAAAATTCTGGGAGACACTTACATGCGAATGAATGACCGAGTTATGAAAAGTACTGCCAGATGACATAAATCTTATATTTTAAAATGCGCTAATTCTCGACAACAATTTGATAATCTAATCATGCCAAACATATATTTATTTTACAATCATTTACAAATAGCGAACTCTCTAACCTCTCAGCACTTAAATTCACTATATATTTTGATTCAAGTTTTAAAGATTTTTCAATCACTTTCGGTCGTTATCTTGATTACACTTTCCTCACCTCCATGAGGAACCTTCTCTTCCCTCAATAAGACATCGAATAAAACTCTCATCTCGATAATCATAATAATGGTCATAATGACATGCGAACAATGATACAGATTTATAAGTTATGGAGAACGTAGCTGTTCAATTAGGTATATTTAATAAGTGCGAGGAATTACATGTAAAATGCACGAATCGCATGGATGCATCTCCGCTAATATCCTGTAATGAAGGTGATGATGCGGTGGAAGTCAAATGAAACATTTCGTAAGAGTAATCATAAATCATTCGTTTTAAAGAGAATGAAGAGACCCAAATGAACTCTTTTCCATGTGTTCTTTTTAAGAAGAGAGATCCTCCTACTCTCCTGCATAGATGCGATTGCATCTTCTGCTCCGCTCCAAGGAGTGAGTAATGAAATGAAGAATTTCAACTCGCCGTTCACATCAGGGCTATTCACTCTCACTCTGCAGAGGTCTTCCCTTTTATCTACATTCCCTGACATTGATAAGTTATGAATGGAGACTGTTCGTTTTTTATATGCTCCTTTGCCTCCTCCTCTCAAGAGTCGTCCCTTTTAATTATAAAGAGTATTTTCCTTGTCCTATTGTTCGTAATTAATCATATGTATGAATTATAGCTTTACAGTCCTTACTTCATTCAAGCCCTTTTTATTACTTTATATAAAGAGTCAAGAGTGTGATAAAATAATAATTATCATTCTTCTTAATACAAAACTTAGCATTAGCTAGCTAGCTTATTCATGATTAAACTATTTATGTATATCATAAATGAATTTTCCCTTCTTCCTCTTATGAGACTTTTACTTTTGAATTCATGTACATTAATGAATTAAATAATTTTTGTCGCAATAGACACCTATTTTAATTTGTATCTTAATATTTGTGGTTGAGTCGAAAGCGCACAACGCGGAGACGTTGCCTTTCTACCATGCACACACAACTCGCAGCTCACCTAAACTTAATTTCAAGTCCCTAATGATTTAAATATCGCCTAGAAGATAATTAAAGTTAATTAATAATACTCGTAATAGGGTGGCTGCACCGCGCTGATCAATAATGTTTGTAGAAGGTCTTAATCAATGTGTACCTATATATTATTAGAAATAATAATATTTATCTTATTGAGCTTACTTACCTAAACCTTGCACTTCTCTCACACGTCATCGGCCCTTATTAGCTGAATTTGTCAGTTCAAACTCACAAATTCCATTAAGCCAATTTGGACCAAATGACCTAGGTCTATTCCATTACACAGTACATATTATTAGCCCTTTTTTTTATTGCATATCTCACAAGAGAATACAAGGTGGGCATATTAGTCTAATTGTAGGTCTGGGAAACCTTCAGCTTAGGATTGAAAAGAGACCTTTCACACTCTGCATAGCTCTAAAAGGGACTGCTGAGAAGCAGCAGCAAATGGTCAAGAAAGAACACGACGAGTCAATCCATTAAATTCACACATTCTTAATTCTAACGAGAACATTGAGTTCTCATGAGTAAGGAAAGGTAGAAAATTGTCAAATAGAATAAGAAAACTGACGTATTGTTTATCCTAAATATTATTAGAATAGAAATGTATTTAAACGGCTTTTCCTTCCTCCTCATTGAGAAAGGAGGAAAATTGGAAAACTTTGAAAGAACAATTAATGGAGGATATGGAGGAGATAATGGAGATAATAAATAACTTTCGTATGAAAATGCCTTCGCCATTCCTACTCGACTCAATGAGTCCAAAATGTATGCAATCTTTTATGTTTGTGTTGTGTGCCTAGCCTAGGAATTAATACGAGTTCGGCCACTAATATGCAAATATAAGTAAATCATAATAAAATAAATAAAGGCTCATTTCGAGAACAAGGAGGATCATTTGCTTTCAAAAATGAAAAAAATACGAATCTTATTTTTCTTTAAATTAAATAATATTGTATGTTCATATATTATCGAAAATACGAGTCAGTTCATTATTTCATTTCAATCTTAGGAAAATGTAACGAAAGTAATCGCGTTTCACGCATAAAGCATGCACTCAAAATCTTGAATTCATAAAAATAGCTTTAAAGAAATAAAGTATATCTCATTATGTAATAAATACAAAATTCTACGTCTAAAATGTATAGTATTTTTGGGTACAATAATATGTTTTATAATATAATATATATTAATGTTGAGGAATATAATATAATAAATGTGAAATAGTGATTTAGGAGTGTATAGGGAGTGGTTCTCTCTATAAATAAAATTTAAAATGTAAATAAAAAAAAGGGAGGATTAGTTAATAAATTAGCACAGTCGAATCCATCTTGCCGTTGATTCCAGGTCTTGGAGTCAGTGTCAGTGTTTAGTGCTCGGTGAGCTCGGTGGGCGAAGACGGGCCGGAGGAGCTCACGCTCGTGAGGAGTCCAAACGGCTGCTCGCTGCTCATCCGTCGTTGCATTTCTCCCCCAGCACCGTTCTCCATCTTGAGGCCCAGGCCAGGTGGCGAGATCGAGGACCGGAGTCCTCCGTTCAGTTCCGGCCACATCACGGACCCGGGAGCGGACTCCAGGGTCGGGGACTCGCCGAGCCCTTCGTCGCGGTCGAAGCTTCCCCATGGGGACGAGCCCACGCTCACGTTAGTGTTGTTGTTCGCAGCCACGACGCTGGCGGCCGAGTTGGCAAAGATGTCCGACAGCTTGGTCTGGGAGCCGACGATGCTGTTGGGGCCAGATCCCCCAAAGAGATACGAGTCCTCGGACCGGGAAGATGACATGAGTCCGTTGTCAATGAGGGAGAATCCCGTGAGTTCTGTCATTTGTCCGAACATCCCGGCACCGCAATTGTTAAATCCATTGAGGGAGGAGAGGCTCCCTCCGCCTGACGAGCTCGAGCCGACCGAGTTCGAGCCGGCCGAGTTTCCTGAGTTCCCGTTGAGGATGCCTCCGCCGGTGGTGGGCCCGTGGCCAGAGACGCTCGACAAGGAGCTGCTGAGTGAATTGATGAGACCAATGCTGAGACCTTCGAGGTTCAAGCCAGACGACCCTCCTTGCTTGTACAGGTTGGCGAGGAGCTCAAGGTGGGAGCAGTTGAGCTCGTGTTCCATCCCGCCGTTCTCCATGGGGAGACTCCCGGTCCGGATCGCAATGTGGGCCTCGATCTCTCTCTTGGCCATCTGCACATGGTCGGGCAGGCCCGTGACTTCGAAAACAGGGTCCTTGTCCCGAGAGGGTGTCACTATGTACGTGTGGGTCTGCTGCTGGATTCGCTTGATCGTCGCTCCCTTCGGCCCTACCACGAGTCCCACGACGCGGTACGGAACTCTCACCTGCGGAAGAGGAGCCATTACAAACATGGCCCTCCCTACCCATCTTCCACTCCCTACCTCGTCCGAATTCGAACCACGTGGAAGCGGAAGGAAGCAAAAGCAAATGAGGAATTACTCTTACCTGGATGGTAACTTGTCCGGGGATGGGAGCCGGGGCGAGAGTAAGTCCGTTGGTAGTTCCATTTCCTCCAGTCACTCCGTTCGAAGGGATTCCGCCGGTTCCGGCACCTCCTTTTCGCGATGCCCGAATTTGGGAGAAGTGCTCGGCTGCAGACAGGATCTCACGCTTTGCCAATGCCACATCTTCCTTTCTCCCAGTCACCACGAACACGGGTTCTTCTCCCCGAACCGGAGTCTTGATGTACGTGTTTGTCTTTGCTCTCAGAGCCTTGATCTTGCAACCTGCGGAAAAAGGAAGAATTTCCGTCCTTAGAAAATCTGATCAATGTAGCGATAGGGCGGATGAACCAAGGTCCGTGGAAACACGATGGGAATCTCACAGGTTTCCTCAGACCTTGGGCTCTACAACGGATGTGGCGGGTGTAGGAAGGGAAATGTGTAGTATGTAGATTTGGAATTAGATGATAATGAAGACTGACGTACCTTGACGGCCGACGATCTCGGCGACATGTTCGGAACTCGGTACAGGAACACACTCTGTCATGTTCTGGCTCTTCTTCGGAAGGAGGCTCCGGAGATCGTCCACGACATTGTTGGAGAAGTAAGAAGCCGCTTCGTTGTTCCCACCATGGTGTTCGTGTTGATGGGTGTTGTGGGATGGGTTCACGGGAGCGTGGCTCTGGTGATGAAGACCCGACTCGTTCAGGCCGAGCATGGAGAGCTCGAGGGCGAGCTGAAGGGCTCGCTGATCCTCAAGCCCATGTCCATGGTGAACCGGGACAGCGGGGACGTGGTCCAACTCTCCGAACAGACTAGCAGGCATGGTCTCCACACAAACGATGATTCCTCGTCGACCCCACTTGCCTCACTGACAAGAAGAGCCAGGAGGCGAGGTTCCTAGGGGAATGGCGCACACTCAAACCTCCCCTCGCACCTTCTACTTTAACACAAGAATATTATTAAGCCGACCCCAACCAAGGACAAGCATGGGCTTTAACCTTACACACACCAGACAAGAAACCAAGTTTCACACAATGAAATGCTCACACTCCTTCTAAATACATTCACATTGAATGTCATAACGTGGAAATTGTTAATTTTATTCCCCTTTAATTAGAGGACTTTTATGCTTCTTCTCTACTTTTCAAGATCGACCCATGGCTGTTAAGGCCATATTGCATATCCTGCCATTCAAATGGAAAAGCGTCAACCAACTCAAAACGTTTTCCTCGCTCTGAATCACCATCAGACCAAATACAAATTATGGCTTCATTTGATTATCGACTTGCAATAATAGAGCTCATTTACATCTATATCAGTCAAATTATCCTTACCAAAGGTTAGAGCATTTTTAGATTAAACGCGAGTTATCTAAAGCTCTACAAAAAATAAACTTGGCCGACGGAGAAGACTCATTTATTCTTAGAATAATGGTTGGGGATCACCATGCGAGGCTCGTGTGATCATAAACAGCAACGTCACTACGTATAATTTCTCTTTGATGTATCTATTTAACATTAATATTAAATGTTGATGATTAACGATGTAAAACATGAATAACGAGTCAGTTTTCATCATGTTCAGATACAAGTGCAGCGGCATTGCGCGTGAAAAAGTAGAAGGGGTTCATAGAGAGTGAACGTGGTTCTCGTACTCATCGACCGTGAGGGATGTGGTTGGAACTTCCAAGTCTTCAGACTCCTCTTCAGCGCTCTCTGAAGTCGCAATTTCCCACTTTTATTATGCTAGTTGGATTTTCTAGGATTTTGTTTTCATCCTGAATCACAGTAGATGGGCATAAAGGACCATTGAAGATCTTTATACTACTTTATTACGTTTTATTAGTATGTATACCAAGTTGTAATTTATATTTACCTAAGTTAATTAAAATGTTTGTAATCTCTAGAGAATGAGACAAAGAAGAAATATTAGAAATATTATTATTCAAGCCCACAAGTCATATTATTCAAGCATATTTAAGTCATTTAAAACGCATCTCATTTCAATAAATTAATTTTTTAATATAGTTCACAAGTAACGAACCTCTCCTCATTGCCCATTGGCATAAAATGTAATAAACATAAATATAATAAAGAACGTCAATAATCTATATGCATAATCATCATGTCATCATCATCATGAACTCATCAAGCTAATGCCCATTTTAATTTGCATAAAAAATTATATTATTATAGCGTTTCGTTTATTCTAAATTATCCTAATCATCCTACAGCCTACATTTATATTTCAATAGAAATATGTCAAACCAACGAACTCCAAACCCTCCAATGTGAATACATTAAATTGACAATTACAAAAATTTCATTTTGTTTAAGTAAAAATAGACAAATACGAAAAAGAAGTAAGTCTAGCAGAAAAGTTTTGTCGATTTAGTCTTTTCTTTCCCTTCATTTTCAATTTCAATAATTTAAAACGGATAATATTGTGCTACAATGGGTGTATCAATTCATTGTCTGTCAACTGACGACCAGAACATGTGGTGATTTTATAAAGGTGATATATAAGTATTAATTAATGGATTAATATTGATCAAACCTCAAAGTTAAAAAAAGCGAGAGTAATTTGTCTTATATGTCGTCAATGATATACTTTTATTAGTATTTAATAAAATAATAATACATTTAAGTTGGACTTCAGCATCTATACAGAACTAAAAAGGTTACTTCATACTTTATAACCCTTTATAATAAAAAATTCGCTTTTCGATTTGAAAAGCAAAAATTTAGTGCCTCTAATTAAGGATCCATTCATTTTGAACGTGGTGTTGGATGAGGGTGGGCGGGTTTGAAAGATATTGCTTTGAACTTGTGATGATTTGATGTTAGCGTGGGACTTGAGAATTTTCTTAATACAACCCCATTGTGCTCATACACTCAAGTTTCCCATGACTAAAAGGTCTGAAGAGATGGAATTTGCAGAAGTCGGTGGCCGACACCTCCTATCTATGGCACAAGTCCAATCAATCCCTCATTACTTATTTATAGAGAGATACTTAGAAAAAGTTAATTTGCGAGCTCGAATCGTGAGTCATAACTAATGTTGGTGGGCTCTAATCTAATATGTAATTTGAAGGGAAAGGCCTCCTTAATTATTTACTCCTCCTATCAGACCGGGCGAGTCTGTATCATAAAGAAGTTGAACATCTCCGAACCTTCTACATCAGACCGCGATAAGGGGAATTTGTATCTAAAGTACATTAATTATGACCCCACTCTCGAGAAATACATAAACTTGATTAATACTTTAAGTCAACTCAAAAATTTACTAGTGCAAAGTTCATTCATCTTTAAACTGACTTGATGATAGTATTTGACAATTGTTTATTTTTTATTTGAATGAAAACGAATTTATTTTATTTTGTAAGCCATTGGGCCATTATACTTTATCTACTTCTATCTTTATAATTAATTACTTTATCTACTTATTGTTAGTTAATATGAAAGAAGAATGCCCGTTGACACTACTTTGGAACAAGAACAAAAGAGAAGCCTACATAGTATAAAACAAATTGTCTATAGATCAAATATTAAATCTAAAATAAAAAATCAGGAAAAGGAAGCCATTTATTATTGTAAATTATACTTTTATTCAGGTTATGAATATTAAAAAGGACAAAAATTAATGTAGCCTTTATATTCAAATTCCGTATAATAATGTAATAATAATTCTATGCATAATTATGTATGTTATAATTTATATTTTGATATAATTGTTAGCTATTATGGCTGGAAAAAAATATTAAACCAATGAATAATAAGTTAAGACATCTTTCAAATGAACTTTAATCACTTGGTCATATTAAAGGGTATTTTACTCAAAGCTTTTTCAATCAATGAATGTCTCAATTGATTAGCAGGGAAATTCAGGATTTGCTTTCGCTTCACTTCGATATTTAAATAATTTATTTTTGTCAATGTCATTACTCAACAGTTTATAAGTGAAATTGGCTAAGGGATTGAGGGATTCCTAAATATTTACAAAGACTTTATTTTCAAATGTCATTTCAAGATAAAATGTTAGTTGTAAACATTTGGCATTCAGTCAAATCCTGATGCATCAATTATAGATCGTAGTTAGCAAACGTAGCTAATAATTAATTTAATGAGAGTGACAATTTAGAATGAGTTTGCGATTAGAGGATGAGCACATTAAGATACCCATGGAGTAATTGGAGTACCCGTGACTGCTGTCGTAGAAATGGCTCGCGCTTGCTTGCAACTTCCGAGTGTAGTAGGCGGAGAGAGGCGGTGAATTCCTCACGGTCTCTCCTCTTGCCTAGGTTCTCCTTTGGTTGTGGTCTCAGTCGGTTGTCGGCAGCTCTTCCGAACACTTCGCCATCCAGCCCCGGTCCCGTATTACTCGCTCCGCAGTAATACCATCACCAGAAACCCGAAAGTCCTCCAGAAACCAAACGACCCTCATTCTTCTTGTCATTCACTCCCAAGCAAATTGACTTATCAAATCCGAATTGCTACGCTCTTGTCCAGATATAAAGTATTGTAATTTCCTCGAGTCGGAGTGAATGGAGGTTGGGACGGAGGAGGTGATGATGGGGCTGGAGGATTCCTCCGGGGGGACGATTGACAATGAAATGGAAAAAGGGGCCTTGTCCCCCCTCACCGGCTCGTACTTACTCATCGTATTGGCCGAACCCCATTCGGAAGAAGACCGAGAGATCATCATTCAGAGGCTCACTAGAGGTAATTCCCAACTCCCATTCCCTTTTTTAATCAAGGAAGAAAAGAAGGAGTTTAAATTTTAATGTCTTTGAGGACCGTTCATGTTTCATTATTTACAATCCTCTCACTCTGCTACCTTTCTCTTGATCCCTATAATATGCCATTTCGGCTAAATTTAGACAAAAGCGCATCTACATCCTTTAAAGTTTTCTTACACTTTATGTGGATATTTCATACAAAATCTCAACTATAAATCCTATAAAGTTTTCTTATATAAGCATATGAAACACGAGGAATGCTTGTAAGAGAAAAAATTCTAAAGAAATGCATCCGAAACTTTGGATGCTTTAAACAGAGATACCTTGCAAAAAGGGGATTAATAGTATAACATTCTGCCAGTTGTAGTAGATTTGCCGGTAAATTGCCCTTTTCTTCCTCTCTACATCAACGTCATCCAGGGCTCAATTTTAACTAAAATAAAAATTTCTGCGTCTTTCCCAACCATCAGAAAAACTTTTCCCATAGCAAGGAACTGATGGCAAGAATCGCATGGTTCTCGTGGCTTATTTCTTATACTAACTCCATTACACGTCTTGCCACACTTAGGTACAGAATGCATTGATGTTCTACAGACTACAGAGAATAATAAGATAGGAGTAACTTCCCTCTCATTCAAAACTCTCCATCCTTTGATGAACAATACTCGTAAATGATAATGACTGCATGACTCTGTCTGTTTCAGAAGATAATTTTCGCGTAGAGTCCTGGTTGCCGTCAACACTTGGCTAAATCCAAGAGCTTGGCGGAAATTCGCGACTTGGCATGAAAAGGATCAAATAATATATTTCGAGGAGTGCAATTATTGCTAATTGGAGTGAACGTCATAAATAGTCAATTGAGGCTAAATAACCTTTTAAAATTCAGATTCAAGTTGAAAGTGGAGAGTAATAGGTTATTATTATGGCTAATGGATTCATAGGGTAGTAAACTCCTTTTGTTTGCTCTCCTTCTTGAGACCATTAAGGGGATTGTAGTGGGGAGAGGAGAGTAAGCTGAAGACCCATTTTTCAATCCTTTATATATCCACCATAGAATATGCAAAGTGAAAGATTGGTCGAGTTAACCCAATCCCAATACATGGTGTTAGATTGGATTATTGATTCGGGCGCTTTTATTTTTACTCGGTGCTTGTGACCTCGATTTTCTCCCTTGTCTCTCTCCCTCTCCGTCAAATTAGTCATTTTTATTATGTGACTCATTTCCCTTCCAACCAAGCACAACTGAGCGAAAATCATTGACAATATAGGCAAATCCTAATTGAAAATCCGAATGATGGATTGGACAAGGCGGAGTGAAAGATAACTTTCACCGCCGCCCACTCACGACCAGTCAGTCGTGAATCTGCCAAAGTAACACGTTCGTCTTCATACATTAGCATAATCATTACTCGAATCCAATATTTCACACCCAATACTTTTACATATTACATTGCAAAAAATGAATCCATGTAAAAATAAATAAAATATCTAGATGTGAAAATTGAAATTTAACATGAAAAGAAGATTTAAAATTCGTTTATAGAGATTTCAATTTCTTTGCTCGAAGGGAAATGTGATCACGTTGGTGAGCATTTTCCATCATCGGTTTGGAGAACTGGAATCCCTATGACATAGGACAGGTGTGTGGTAGGAATTTGGGAAGCGGATCGTACCAGGAGTCTTGTGACTCTCTGGTAACGACATAGAGCATGGATCCGAATAATAACAATTCCCACCGACTCCTCCACGCCGGAATGGGGAATTGGGGAATGTCTCGTTCCATAAGAGGGAACACGGAGGTATGAATGTTAGGTGGACGGAACTTATCGATCCCCGGCCGGCTTCTCCGCTCAACACTTCTCTTATATTGCTGCAAACACGACAAAGTTGCATACGAAGGAGCGGCGACGGTTCCTGCAGTTCCTTAATTCCTCACAGAAAAATAGAAAGAACGAGAAGCTTCTCAAACCGAACGGCTAACTTTTCCAGCCTCTTCTCATACTCTTAATTATCCTCATCTATATGTCTTGGCCAAGTTTTATCAGCCGTCGCCGCCCACTTCGCACATTAACTTTTAATCTCTTTCTTTATAACCGCAACAACCAAATGTAGAACCGGCTTAACACCATTAATTCAAAACAAAAGAAAACTAGTTTATTCAAGTCATTTTCTGCCTAATCCTCTTTGTATAACTCCATTGAAAAGCAAATGATCAGATAATGCACTTATTTAGTTATATTTAAGAAATATCATCTATTTACTATGATTTATTTCATTCATTATAATCTTGTATGATATTTCCGAGTAAGTATTCTCATGAATTGAATTTATTAAATGTTATAGATTTAAAAATATTGAGCTTTAAAATGAACTTTTTGTCTGTATTTTTCCGAACAAATTTAATACACAATATTTAAATGAAAAGGTAAAAGAATGAACGGAAGTTTATTGCTGATGTAGCAAAGTTCTGAAACATCTCATTGAATACGAAACGCATTTGGTTATCTTTGTAATTTCATTGAGCACTTTTTCAAGATTAAGAATGAGAAAGATTATTTAAATAGGAGCTTTATTCAGTAAATTTATTTGAAAAGGGAGAATTTTATGTGGCTGCCGAGGAAGGAAATTTATTTCATTTCATCCATCCTTGTGTTTTACTTTTTTACATCTTTCATGTCACCTAAACTTTCAGTACATTAAGTAAAATTCATTTTATTTAAAAGAAAAAATATTACATCCAAAAATCACTCTCCAAAAATAAAAGGCTTGGGATTTTAGTTATCTTATATTTTATTTTATGCACACTTTATAGAAATATAGTATTATAGTTTATAAATGTATTATAGTTTAATAAAAAATAACTACAATATCTATTTCAAAATAAAGTATAGGGGACATTATTTTTGGTTCAATTTTAAAAACGTAAAATGAATGGTTTATAAGGAAAGTCACCTACTCTTGTTTTATCTAGAATTTCAAGAGGAAAACAACCATTACATTATCCTGGAGTATTTTATTTTAACTTGAACATGCTTTCTATTTTACAACTTTAGAACTCTCAGCTCACTCCTAATATTTTCTCATATTGTGGTGAAATTGTGTAGCTTTGAGACTTCAAACGTGTCTTGGCTTCCTGAGACTGGCATTTATCGATGCTTTTCATCTTAGGATTTGAAAAATGTGCTATTTTATTTGGAAGGATTATTGAAGCTTTTGCGGTTCTCCAAGGGCATACTTTGAGTTATTTAGGAGGAAAATCCATCTATTCTCATTTCGCGTCCCTCCGATTCTTTCTTGTCAGCATTATTTAAAGAATTCGTTTTCTTTATTGGTCAAAGTGAACTTTACTGACCAAATCGATTAATTCGAATTCAGGAATTATTTTGAGTTTCTATCAAGCTAGGCGGTACCGGTTGTATAAACAGTACAATTTGGGTGATTTCAAAAGATCAAAAAAAAAGTTTATTTGGAAAGTTAAAAAACATCCACATTCGCAAGTCATCTGAAAAGTAAAGCTTTTTTCCACATATGCTGCTTTCATTGAATACCAATACGACTTAGTTTTTTTATGTTCTATATGCGCACATGGAATTCACACAAATAGTGACTTCTGTATCTTCCGACAGTTACAAAAACACAATATAATACATGATGATTTAATGGAATCTCATTTTTTTCATATACCATATTTATTCACCTTATATTTTTATCGCACGTCCAAGATATCCATATATTTATTAAATTTTATTTCTATAAAGATGAACTTGTGTCTCTCAATATTTACACCAAAAGTAGTTGTAAGTCCAGCTCTTATCTCTTTGGCACATTCCCACGCTTCAATATCATCACGGAATTTGAAGCCGAAAATGTCAAAGAGAAGTCGGAAAGGCTTGAAGTGGAAATTCAAATCATCGAGAGCACAATCATTGAGAATGAAGTCAATCATGGATGACTGGCTCACAAAAGCCCCAATTCTCAAATATGAATCCCTTTTATATTTATACCATAAAAAGTTCAATAACCCTTATTCAATTACCTACTGTTACACTGGTTTCATTTGTTTTTCAAATAGTCTACGTATGAGAATAGATAAGCGGCTTTAAGGCTTAATGTCACATCACCCTTTGTCCACGCACGTAATTTGCAAATGGAAAATTTAATTAAGACTTATCATCCCAATATTATATTGGCCCAAGAAAAGATTGATAAAGAGAGATTAAAATAGGGATTAGATAGCCTTGAGCGTAAATGGGGCAGGAAATGATATGCACAAAACATGCAATGCAGATTCTGAGACCCGCCCAGGTCGATCCAATTCAAGAGGAGTTGATAGCCTATTGTCCATTATGCAATCAAGGGTGGTGGGTTGTCTGAGACTTTTTCTCCTCGACCTGGTTCCTTTAGGGAGACTGCGCTCAGGGAATGCATCTATAGAATTAACATTGGAAAGGTCATAGGGGAACTCGATTGAATTCGGGATCGTAAAAGACCTACGTGTATGTACACGATGCAAATAACTTCATGCATTCATACTTTTAAACTCTTGCTCCTTTCACACGGCTCCGCTCATCATGCTTCATTCTTAAAGAGAAGGCGAGTTAAACGTGGGATGTAAGTAATCAAGAGAGAATCCCACAATGAAATTTCCCATGTACAAATTCTATTCCTTTCATTTTGGTGAAGAGCCAACTTGATTTTTGTGCATCTTCACTTTACTACTAACTTTGATGCTACTCGTATATCACTACTATGCATGTGTGCCGCGAGTTCGTTTATCGTAAATTGCATCGGCATCCTTCACTCTAAAGAGAGATATCCGAGAAGAAAATGAACGGGTTGCGGAAGGGTTGAATATCTCAATTTTACTATTCGCCCTGACCCTATCATTTCTATTGCCAAAATGAATTGATATGAGAGGAGTGATGAGTGGTGAACGATTAGCTTTGTGCCTCTCCGTGCCAAGGATTTTGAGTGTCAATTTTTTCGTTGGGGAAGTTGAGCCTAATGGATTCTATGTATGAGTTGAAAGACTTTCGCTACTCCCCACACGAGTATTATAGCTTACTATGATTAGCCAATAATTCATTTTCATGGCTCGTATCATTTTTGCAGGAGTTGACTCTTGGTAATGCTTGAACACTCCTGGCTCCTAATTTCTCATTTCCCTTTCCTCGCTCTGGATTCAATTTCATCCCAACGCCCTCGTCCAACCCTCAAGCTTTGCATGAATGAAACTGCTGAGATGTTAACATTTTCAAATATTTGAATATTTAAACACCTCATGGCTCTTATTACTCTTGTAAAGTCATTTATGCCTTCAAAGGAAAAGATTTAAATTCTTAGCTGTGGATTTCTTACCTATTTTCTGTTTCTTCAGTCTTTTTAAAAAATTCAACAGAGCTATTCTTCAAGACTAAAGAATAATTTGTGTTTGAGATTTAGATAATAAATATATACAAATATAAATAAGCATTGTTTACTCTTTCATTTTTCCAAAGACCCTGGAAGATTTGAGAGTGATTTAATGTGTTTTGAAACTCTGGAAGAAGATTAGGATGCCACTCCCTTGAAAGAGAAGACCAAAATTTGTATCTTAAAGTATCTTAAACAGACGCTGAAAAAGTGGAGGTCCTAAGGGAGTAACGAAAGGCTTGAAACTTCTCTGCAATTACGTCTTTCTAACTTGTCAACAAAGCTTTCAAAGTCACCTCTCATCTCTGGTGGTTTACAAATATTCATTTTTTATGCTCAAAGATTCCCTCAAGGAATCATTTAGAGTTGAGCGAACCCCGACTGAATCCAGTAATACAGAGAAAGGGGTTCGAGCTTAGGCTTGAAAGTAAAAGGTAAAGTGCCCAATAATATACTCAATCTGTGAAAGGAGTAAAAGAGATACCAAAAATAAGAGCGAGAGAGGAAAAAAGGGGTAACAAAGCAGAGGAGGATATGGGATTCACCACATATGGGCCATATGTGTGAGTTTTGTCAAGTCAGCTCCGCGTCTGTGTCTTCATCGTCGTCATGAGGTGGGGCCGGCCGGCTGGAAGTGTGGGCGATGTGTAATGCAGAAATCCGATGCTATTTTAGGCTCGTGCCACGAGAAGAATCTTGAAATGGGGCTCAGAATTCTTGAAAGGTTCGACTTTACGGGGCCATAGAAGTCCGTTGGTTTTACAAGTCTCGGCTCTCTCCATCGGGTCTCTCCATCGGGTATTTCCATCGGGTATTTCCATCGGGTATTTCCATGGAGGGAGACTCTCCCTCACGCGAGCTCCCCTGGATCCCAGACATGGACTCAAATAAGTCAATCTGCATCTCTTCCCCTTTAGGATACATTTTTAAACATAGATTTTCACCACTCGTCACCCTCAAATAATTTACATGGTGGCCAATTCCCCATTCCTCATTCCAACGAGGAAAATATAATATACTTGCATAATGGATACATATTCAAAAGCATGATATTAGAGGATGAGAAACACGCTCACACACACACATGCTTTCCGTCTCATACCAAACTTCCTCAATGAGACTTGTTAGGGGGAAGAAGACTTTCCTTGTTTCTTCTTCACGGCACTTACTCAATGTTCCAAATAACTCATGTATCTTATATACTTTCGCCTCATACCATTAAGCTCTAATCCGAACTTGGACCTTTTTCTTCCGCCGAGATTCTTCTTCCCAGAAAGACGTCCAATTCCCAATATCCCAATACATTCCTCTGAGTGTGAGGGAATGAGGGTCCGCCCGAGTTGAGCCATTCATTACCGAGTCTCCGATGCTGGCACGGCTACAAGATACAAATTCAGGGATGTTGTGGAAACATGGATGTCTTCTTGGACTCCGATTAGTGCAGCTACGCTCTGCTTTCCTTTCATGAAATGAATGTACTATTTTTGGCCAGAAGTTTAAACTCTTCCACTAACGATAAATGGGCTAGAGTTTTTTTATGTTGAGAACACTTTGACTTGGGATGGAGAGTGGAAGAGTGAATTCACAATGGAGTGCATGTGAACCTTCATGCGTAATTTAAACTCTTTTTTTACTCCAGAAACCTTAAGGCCATGTGTTCTCTATTATAATGGGAACTTCATGTGCACCAACTTGAAGTCTTTTTGATTAATGCTCAACATAAAATTTGAATTTTTAAAATAAAATAATGGCTTTACTACTTATAAATAATAATGTAATTTATTTCCCCTATGCTATTCATGTAATATGGCAAATACGTGTGTTTTGTATTGTTGTTGGACACATGCAGAATGTATGCAATTGTATTTTAAATAAATTCCTATGGCATAATATACTAAAAAAAGTATGTTATCCAGTTTAATAGTGACACGAGAAAGGAATGTAAGTGTTAAATTTGTGTGTTTGTTTAATAATTATATTTTAGAGTTGGTTAAATCGTGAAGTGGTAGATTTATGAAAAGACGTCTGATTTGTGATATCATCTTTTAACAGCCAAGAGCCTCTTCAATCTGTCATCAGAATATTTCCATTAGGAAAACACACGGTTAAACATAAACCAAGGATGGTACATGGACTGACATTTGTTGGAGACTGTCACTGCCTGGTCTTGCCTCCATTGATTAGCTATCTCATCGAATGAAATGTGGGCATGGAATTTGCAGCCTTTTGGATCCGTGACATTGGGGAATCTCGAGGATTCCTGAGACGTCTGACAGCTCAAGTTCAATTGACGACTGCGGCTCAAAGCAGAAAAGACAAATGCACAGTATCACTCCATCGTTTCATTTAAGAAAACCCAGCTCCGTCTTCGAGCTCACGAATTATAACCAAGTTTTTATTCAAATTCACCACAATGGAACTCATTGTAACTCAAATCAATTTCGGCCATTGACACGATTCTTCGAGTTTCTTAGAATCTTAAAATACCTACAATATGTTACAACTGGCATGTAAATTGGTATACAGGAGGTCCCTATTGAATAATGAATCCTAAAGTTATCTCATGAAAGATCATTTTTCTCATTAAAGCTAATCTTGTCCAATTTAGATAAGGAATAGAATAATTTACTAACTACGTAGCGTACTTGAATACTACGCAAAATATATAATTACAACATTCTGAGAGTAATTAGTACATTAGTCATATGATCAAAGATTAATTAGTTGAGAATTTAAACGGGGCTAAATTCGAGGGTAATGAAAGACAAATGAAGGAGTCATGAACATTTTCATTTAATGTATAAAAGTCCATAGCCCCCGTGTTCACTTTTCTATCACTCAAATATCTTGTAAAAAAGTTCCAGTAGTTCCCAGTTCTCATGAACAATAAACGAGATGAGGGAGAATGAAATGAAAGTGGGATCCTTCCATATGTGTGTGTGGATCCGAGTTGTGTACTTGAGAGCCCAAGACCAGTTGGAGGCTCATGGTCATAATCGCCTTTCTGTGGCAGAGGAAAAAAGTCCAAAAGTCATTAGAATCTAATGAGAGCCAAAAGGCAAGAGCAGAAAATTCACGTAAATTACATTTAATGGAAAATGGTTTACTTAACTCCCCGGCTAATAAGTGTATATCGTATTTTTATCGTATCGGAGGATCGCGTGAGGAGTGTTAATATGCGCTTCATCCTCCTTTTAATACACATTGTAATTTCATCAAGGTGGAAAACTCATCCTTTAAGTATGGATAATTGTGAGAGTGAATATGAGTATTGAAGCTCATCATTAAGCGGGATCTAAAAGAGAGATCCGATTCTCTCTAGTAGCACTACACGTCATTCCAACGATAATCTCTCTCACATTACTCTTGCTAAAAATTATCAAAATGTTGTATAACCTTACTATAGCTATTCTTTTTAAACCAAGGTTCTTTAATGAAATTAAACCAAGACATTTCTACTTTCCTAATGAAGCTCATTTGAGCGATGCTTATCAGTACAATAATATTTCTGAGTGCTCGCACCTTAAAAATGAAAAAAAGTCACTTTAGTATATTATTTCTCATTCATGCGTAGTGAGCTGGTGAAAAATGAGTAGAAATTTGAAAAAATTTTGTTCATTTTGTAATTCTTGAAGAGAGGATTCGTGGCATTTGTCGCGTCTGTTGGTGTGAGGTTGAGGACACTTGAATAAGAGAAGGGCATGGACCGTGAAGAGAAAGGATGGGAAATAATACTCATTACGATGACCTCCGTATCGCATCTCCGCTTGATAAGAAAATAACAATAACCGTATTCCGTGGATTCCATTCATCCATTATGTATTTATTCTATGCTCTTCACTCTCCTGGTCCTCGGAGGTCTCCCGGAATAATCGGCTAATAATCCATTTGAGGTTCCTCTCTCGCCATCTCCCCTCTCCTCAAGGACAAAAGTCTCCCCAATGTTGCTCGTTCCCCAAACTCCGCCTTTTACGCTTAATGACCCTTTACTAATATCTCTAAACCAATTGAACCCTTTTGGGCTAATGAGAACCCAATAATTATTTCCTCAATTAGCCGCATAGCTTCCTTCTTAATTTTCCAGAAAATCCCTTTTTCAAAACTCCTCATTATTTCCTATATAATTATTAAGAATCGAAGTATTTATTTTCCTTGGCCTTTCAATTTGTGCACTTGTAACCTTTCAGTTACAAGCATAAGTAGAGGAGATGTGCAATAGCTTGAACTCACGGAGAAAATTGAAATTGAATTATTTATAAGGGATTTTATTCTTGGGCTTAACATTAGCTGGAAACTAATATTGAAATGTTTTTAAATTGACATGAGTTATTCGAATAGTAAATTGCTGTAAGCGGACGCGACTTTGCCCCGCCTGTTCCCGAATTAAATGAACGGAGTAGAGAAATGTCTAGGAACATGTTATAAGGATCCAAACCAGCGTTTTCACCATTGTTCCTCTTCTATTCTCCGTCCTCGTCTTCTTGGCAAATATCCCAATTTCACAAGCAGGATTTTGCCCTTTTGTTTCCTTTTATTTCCCATATTTACATTGAGAGATCCAGTTGGATTAAATAGAACCCTCGTAATATGCTGGAGAATTTTACTCCGACACTGCGTGCGGGTGTCTCGTCCAATATCCCCAAATCCCTTGTTGGATGGAAAATCCACCAAAAGAAAATATTCTCTTTTTCGAGACCTCCGAGAATCTCATGATGAGATCCGAATAACTCGCTACTTGATCCAGTATGATTATATGGAGATGCCCACATTATTGGAAACATCTTCACTTTCAAATAAAATGGTTTTTTTCCTCTTTTCTTTGCCCTTTCTTGAACCTTTGAAATAAGGTATTTGATAATGGAGTATAACATGTGATAAATGTTATTTGCTCCAGTTTTAAATAATCCAATTATAAGAATTATATTCTCCCCTTTGAGAAATTCATTTAGGCCAGGGCTTCGAAATTACATTTAACTTCAAATAAAATTTACTGAAGAAATCTTTCAAAACTTTTTTAATTCAAAAGTTGAATTGCCATTCATTAGACATGTAAGAAAATATGAAAGAAAATTTAATTTAAGCGAGAGAATAGAAAAGTTTTATGAGATTGAGTCTTTCTGCTAGTTTGATTCTTTAGTAAAGTATTTCTTTTTTTGTAACAAAAAAGGTTCGTTAAAAAGGTTAACGATTTCATTGATCTGTCTTTTTCAGGTTCAATTTTCGTTTTAGGTCATTATAAATAGGTAGGCTAAAATCATAATAATAGCATTATATTATGATTTTGTATATAATAATGCTGTTTATGAATATAGTATAAAGATCAACATAAAGAAAGGAAAAAATATTGTCACCCCTTTGCTTTCTTTGTACCGAAATATATATTTTCACGCTCGTTCAATTAGATACTCTGCTTCACTTCTTTTTTGCATTTGACGTAAAAGCATAATAGTGAGGGAGTCGTATATTACATAAAATGATAAGAAAGTCTCTTTCTATAAAATGCAACCAAGTCGCAAAATCCATTGTTGGAATATTTTACAGTCAATTTGCGAAGGAGTTTATCTTCAAGGTGATAAATCAGATTTTGAAGACTCCATCGACTCGAAACGGCTTTTGAAGAGTTATCGATGAAGGAAGCGATAGCATATTTTTTCGATTCCCCCTCATACGATCCTTTTTGCTCAAAACCCAGAATGCACACGTAGCCCATATTTGCAAATCACCTGCATTTTGCATTTTCAACCGTTTTGCATGGATGCACTTAACCGTCTTTTCTCGACTCCATTGAAAAATAAGCCAACGAGTGGAAAGTCTGCATACATACAATTACAAAGCCAAATTATTCTACATTATTTATATGATGCTTGAAGGATTTAAATAGAGCACACCTTTAATGAATTTCAACTTCAAGTCTTTGCATGGAATTCTCCTCATGGCCCACCAACCTCGAAAAAGCTAGACATAGATATTTTGACCTGAACATAATACTGTTTCAATATACTCTTATGGTTTATACTCCAAAATTATTATTTTAGCTCAAATTATTCTCCTTTAGGGCCAAAATAGATTGATTATTTACCTGATAACGTCTCTTATGCAGATTTTCTTTACAGCTATGTGAATATTGTGAAACTACATTGTGAGAATTTATTTTTCGTCTGCATTCTTATAAAAAATGCATAGCGTATCTTGTTCGTAAATTACTTCTATGTAGCATATCGAACATTGTTCAAATTCTTTATAAAAATGACAACTCAAACCGAGCTATGAAACTTTTTTAAAAGCGAAACTGCATTTTCATATTATTTTGAATTTTATTTGACTCTGTAAAAGGATATTTATGTAAACCCTTAGAGAAATGAAGTTATGAGTAATAATTCAATGGATTCCCTCATCGTGGTTCTGATCTTCTGATGTAAATAACGGAGAATGAAAATTAGGTTGGATGATACGAAAAGTTTGTCATCCGCAATTGCAAGGAGTTCCCTTCCCTTCCATAGGGAAATAAGATATTCTTGTAATACTAACATCCCTAATGGAGTTATTATTTATAAATAATTTACCTACACACAAGTTCATAATACAGTCGTATGTGCGCTCTTGTGCAAACCACGTAATATCTATTACTCCTAGATACACTTTTACAAACGAATTACGCAATCCGCTATTTATATTTTGGAAAACTTTATGTCACTGAAACTGTTTTTATCCAATGTGAATTATAATTTCAGATTCAGTATGAAATACTGCTACTTTTATTCCTTTGTACTTAAAACCTGTATTGAACTTTTTCAATTCATGTGAAGAGCTTATAAATAATTCTTTTGAAATTATCATTACACGAATTATTGTTATACAATAATGAGAGAACTACCAATAAACGAATATTTTTTCATGAAGGTTAAAGTTATTGAATCTTCTATTTATATTCATGATTACTTAATTTTTATATTAATCATAATCACATTAAACATTTATACAATTTTTGAACGAGGGATACACTTTAGATATTATAGGTAAATTTTATTGCATTGAGATTAATAAAATTGATTATATAGCTATTATAATATAGTACCTACATGTTTACTTTGGAATTTTATTGGTATTACAATTATTAACTTTTATATTTTCTTATATTAATATGAAAGGTAAAACATAAAATGTGATTTTATGCTTTGCGAGCCGTGTTAAAGTTATAAGAGGAATTATTATATATAGAAAACATTACCCGCATATAAAATATTTAATATGAATTGTAATTGAGATAAAACCTTATTTCGTTCCGGGTTGAAGCAAAGTATTCCGTCAGTGAGTCAGTGGGTCTGCAGTAGATTCAGCTTTATGAGTACCGAATGACGGAATGGAGCATGAGGGAAATTTCATTGCAGTGGAAAATTAACTTATCTATAATAAACCAACTGGGTTTAATCAACTGAGAAAGTTTAATTAAAGAGAATTTCGCCCATAGTTCATTTTGGCAGTCAAATTACCTTTCGAGTCCTCATGTTTTGATTTTTATTAGCCCATGCTTATGAGGCTCAACTCCACGATAACATTTATAGGAAAACTTTTCCTCATTGAACCGATTTACAGAAAAGTTCTAATTAAGAGTGAAACATTATGTTCACTAATATGTGCATGGAGCATTGTGATAAAGCATATAGGGGTGTTTACAAGTGTTGGCTTGGTCAATGGCTCAAGTTGAGCTCGAAATTGTAGTAGGTCGGAGTGAGAGGGCGGAGAAAGTTTAAGAAGCCCGGGTAGCCGATTCGCACGAACTCAATTTTCTTCTTTGTTTGCGTAAGGACGCGGAGAGTCTCAAAAACAAAGACACTCATCCGTCAATAAAGATTTAAGATTTGTAAATGAGAAGTCTCTAATAATTCCGCTCTCACGTAAAGCATTCTCTTATATGTTCTCATATAATATTGTATAATAAAGTACCGCATTGCGGATGAACATAACTTTCATAACTATACGACTCTCCTTTGCTCGTTGAATTTCTTTATTTCTATAAATGAGGCAGCGTGTTGGTCTTTTACATTCTTCATTGCCCCATTCCTCATTCGATCTTTTATTCATGAAGAATGACAATGGGAACTCTGGCCCTGCTTGACATTTCGCTTGACATTCCGTTTCCCATTACCATCACTTATTACCCGTACAATTTCACCTGTCTCGGAAGAATCACAATGACTTAATATCCGGCTAAGCCTCTTTGACTTGTATTAAATATATTTCATATTTCCTTCAATTGTATATTTCGTATAAAATAATACTATAATGCATAAACACTTGTTTACTTGTTTGGTAGTTTTTTGTAAATATTTATATATAATATAAAACATGTATGTATTCCAATATTGAAAGTTTTTATTATGTTTTGTCTATATTTATGTAAGTGGGAATTGTTGAAGTTTGTAACATATAATTTCCAACTTGAGTTGAATGATGGGAAACATGAAAGAGGAAAAGTAAAATTATCCTCGCTCTAATGATCATTTTGAGAAAAAGGTTTAATCAGAGAAGGTTCATTTTCAAACCTTTGAAGAGTTCATGAGATGAGTTCAGCCTGAAATGATATTTTTTATCATTTACAATATTCATTTTCTGCGTTCATCCAATCTGCTCTTCAATAACCAAATGCTACGTCGGAACTCATTTGCTCCTTCACTCACATTGCTCTCTTTGTTGTTAAAAGGAAGGTGGATTGTGTTCCAGCGTGAATTCTCTTATTCAAACCAGCAATCTGACTTGAATCCCAAATTTTTCAAATCCACTTTGCATATTACAGGGTTACACACAGTATTGTATTATCTTAGTACTGAATTTATATTACAATAATTTTCACACATATACATATTACATAATAACATTTTAATGCTCTTTTCGTAACTTTTGGGCATATTTAATAGCCTTCGTCTAGACCAATTATTTACCATACCATTGTTGTTCTAATAATTGTTCTAATTATTGTTTTCTTCTGTCATTGCAGTTGGTTTAATTTGATTTTAATTTTGAATTTATAAGCATTCTGAAATATCAAAAGGTTAGGTTTGTTTTTCAATTATGTCTATTATTAGTCTTGTTATATGGAATTGGAATATGGAATATGGAAAACATTAAAACTTTTAAAATTAGATTCAAATTATAATAATTTGAATTAACTAAATGAATATTACGCCATTTTCAATCTTACAATGTTTATAATGGAAACTTTTTGATTTTTTTCTCGAGCTTTTTAATGAGTTTCTAAATATAACTAATTAAATTTTCTCAATTTCACTCTTTGAAAGAGTAACGATGGGATTTCCATTTCATTTGCGAATTGAAATTATATACATATAGTACATGAGTATTGTTTAAGAAAGGAAAATCAAAGCTTGACATTTGAAATTTGAGCAGAGACGAATCCCATTAATTTAAATGGTAAACGATCTGTTTCAATTTCTTTCACTGATATACCTGATTACGTCATTCAATTTTCTCTTTTCCAACCTAAAGCTTCAATTCCAACCGAGAGAGATAAAAGGTTATTTACATAGTTTTAAAGATCATTTTCTCAAATCAAGTTTAGAAGCATTGAGGAAATTTTTATTTTTTGAAATAAGTTTCTGAAGAGGACTTTGGATCCACATTGAAAGAGGTCTTTTGAAAGGAAGAGACGTTAATAGTGATGAAGGTTATTAAATAAGTTGATTTAAATAGAAGCTGAGCATCTCTGCGAGTTCAAACTGAAGGAGATGAAAAGAAATTAGATGAATTCTGAAGGGAATGTAATTTCTTTCCACTTTTTCAAACTTTTATTTCTTAAATATTATCCCCATCTAGCACGTCTTCCCTTTGTGGAAACTGAGTGGTTTAAGTTTATTCGTCGTGTTTCTCATATTTTGGCCACGACTCTCTGTCGGGAGACTCATTCAATTGGAGAGTAAAAAAGGACCTTTTTTCACAAATTCAAATCTTCATCATCATTTTCCCCTGAGTCAAATCGAGTCTGTTTCTCATGTTTCGGCGAAGTGAATTTAGTGTCTCGGAATTCTGCCATTTTCACTCTCATCCTTCCATTAGGGGGTTGGTATATAAAAACTTGAATGTTTGGCCACGGTCTGGTGAATCTCCTCATTCACTTTATACATTCTTGTTGTAACACTATGTTGTGCATGAAGGAAAATATTTAACTCACCTTACATAATCTCCTCGACAAAAGGTATTACACGAGTTTTCGCCTTTTCATTGCGAATAATATGATGTATACATGAGTTCGTCTACCTTTCTACTATTTTTCTTTAATAAAAATGAAATTAACGCAATAAAAATATATTACTTATTATATTATATATTTAATCACTTTTAAGACCTGTAAAAACCTATTAAATATTACATTTAGCCGATTTTAATTTGAAATGATTTAAATAAAAAATAAGAAGAAATGCATAGCATGTGATTTTTTCAAAGGATATGTAAAACTTTTTGCGTTATTGTAACTTATTAGAATAATGTCTGACTCTAAATTTGTTATGCATGGGGTAAGAGCTAAAAAAAAGAGTACGTGAAGACCATGCAAATAAAAATATAAGATGAGAAGAGAAAAGCAAGGCAATGATCTTCTTTGCTGTAGTGAATAAGGCAAATGAATTTTTGTTAGCTTTGAATTCTTCATCCTTTCCACTTGTACCTGGATTGGTTCCGGCCAATAGTCCACATAAATTCTGAACAAAAGAACGGAGAGAAATGGGTGGAATGGAAAAAGACCTTCATCGTCTTTTGACTCCATTCAATGTGATCTCATCATGAATCATGGGATGTTTCTCCTTCTACCTCTCCGTGATCATGGTATATTTTCAGAGTCCCTAGTCACCATTTCCCATTATTCTCCGACCTCGAGGTTTTCTCATCTCTTCATCTTCATCTCGGAGACCGGAGGACCTGAGTAGGATGAATGAGCCATATTACACAAAGTTAAGTCAAGACTGATTCATTCGACTTCATCACATTAGTCTCATTACCTAACTTATATTACTAACCAATTTCAAGGGAACTTTAATTCCTCCAAATCTATCTCTTCCACTCCCATAAATCAAAACTAATGACTCGCATTTAATCTTATCTACAAAAACCCGAGCTAATTTAGGATTTTTGAAAGAAAAAAACGATTTTAAATGAATTAAAATCATGATAATAATTCTACTCAAATGTATACCTACCGCTAATTGTAAGAACGCAGCCAATGAAAAAGAATCTTATTATTTTTTGTATCTCAAAGCAGATTCGGGTTTTTTGCTACAAGCTGAAAAAACGTTCACACATGTTTCAGCAACGGGTGGCTCTGGCTGTTTAGCAAAATTGCATTAACGATGCGAAGACTTTCACATTTAGTCTTTAAAAAAGGGAATCTTTGTAGAAAAACATCGTTAACATTGTCATGATGAATCCATGCTGGTTAACTATTCTTCCAGTGAGAGTTGTGAGAACAGTCGTTTGACACGTTCTGAGAACATCTGCACACTCTTGGCTACGTTTTTAAATTCTAATAAAATACGTAGTTTCCTTGATGCTCGCATGCTTTCCGGATATAAAAAGGATCTGTTCCAGTAAAGTTTCCAAGCGCTAAAGGAAGTTTTTGAACTTTGAACCCTTAATAAAATTGTTACAGTGTTACAGCTTCTTTAACAATTTGTTTTTCTTGCAATGATAATTAACGTGGGTTCATGACTTTTAAATAGTCTTCCTGTAAACAACACAGTTTATACAGTTTCCTTTTATAACGTAAAAAGCTTTGAATTTTTTAAACTCGAAAAACGGCGATAATTTATAATTATTTCTTAATTGATTAATTCTATTAATTCATTAATCCTACAAAATACATGTTTAGTATTTTCAACCACTGAGAATGACAAAAAACCTTGTTATTATATTGTGAAAATTTAAGTTTGAATTTTAAATCTGAAAAACAGGAGATTAGAAGGAATAAAATTCTCAGCCTACTACCAAACGTGGCATCTTAAATATAGAGGGAATTTTTTGAATCAAAACTTCATAAATTGAGCTGGAAAGGATGATAGTGAAATATTATTATAAATTGTATCAGTTATATTAGGTGTAGTATGGAAGATTTGGTGAGTTTATAGGAGAGTCAGAACCCAGAAGACGGTAGGGAATAGGTTGAAATATTTATGAGTGGACCGAGTATTTTATGCTTGCATAAAATTTTATAGTAAAATCATTTCATCCCAGCTCAATTTCAGTAAAGAGACGAAGAGCTATGTTGAATTTATACAGAGAAATGCTCGTATGAGAGAATATTTACTCCTAAATGTAAGTTGCTCCCTCAATTCCATTCCGAGTGTCTGTTGAGAGTCTCCACTTGGGCGACAGAATGGCCCAAAGGTCTCTTGAGTGCTTAAAAATTTATAAGAGGTCGGAAAAGTAATGAATCCTCATTACACTAATGTGGAGACCAGAAATACCTACAAGAAAGCACAAGGGACAAATCTCATTTTTGTTTACTTCCTCGTTTTAATCACGAAACCAATTCACATTTAAGTGCTTGCAATTTTTGTTTCTCTACAATAATAAGGTTCTTTTTTCTAATTAGGACCATTATGCTTTTTTCCTAATCGCAATCCAATTAAATTAATATTTTAAAATATTTAAAGTAAATAGTTAAAGATTTAATAATTATCTTCATTTTGGTTCATCATCTACTTGATAAATAATAGTATAATGATTATATCCTATTGCAAAATTAAAACTACTTTTAAATAATGATAATAAATTAAGGACACTAAAAATGTACATAAAATAATTATTGACGCTTAATTGAAGATAACAAATTATACAAAATCCAGTAATTTGCTTTGGAAATACAATTTAATTTCTTCATTCTCTAATTGTAGTATATTAACTTTGGTTTAATTGCAAATTAACAAATTTACTGAGCCTCAAAATTAAAGACATTTAATTTAAAATGACCTAGACTCAACATCAGGGTCAAGTTAAAATAATGATCTTATTTGTTAGCGTAATATTCAGTTTAGTATTCCATTGAAAATGTCTGTGATTGCCAAATTAGAACTCCAATTGAGTTTCAAGGAAGAGAACAAGTTTTAAATGTGAATTTAAAAAGGCTTTTAATTTATGCCTCAAATTTTTCAACAACTAATAGTAGAACATAATGGAATATCAATATTATGGGTAAAGATAACCTTATATTGATTCAAAAGCTTTTACGAGACTATTTTTACGAGATAGTTTCATTAAGTGGACCTTGAAGGAAATGGTAGTTAGAAAATGGGAAAGGGCAAGAGATAAACCATCGATTAAGGAATAGGATAACTCCATGCCATTACTCTATTTTATCTCCTTTCCCATTTCCACCTCGTCAAACAGAGAGAAAAGGAGTTGAAAGTTTTCATTTGTAAAGCCGAATGGAATTCAATGCCATTTACATGATCACCTACATGAGAGAAATTTCTAAGTTACGGCTTTTCCTTTTTTTTTCTTTCTTTTTACCTTTTAATGACTATCTCAGATTTCATTCTCAGCTCATTTTTCATCATTAAAAATTCTCATCTTGGATAAATAACGTGGATAATGCGAACAAATTCATAATTTACTTCGTAGGAATGTTTTAATTGAAAATAAGTATTTCAGTCCTGAATTTAAAATTTGGCTTTTATAAATGTAAATGCAAGTTAAATTCATTTTTAGACAGGCAAAACAAATAGGATTATTAGCCTTTAACGAGAGCTCAATAATAGTCTGATTATACAGAGGATAAGGGGAAGGATTAAAGGGTCTTTAAAGTTTCCCTGAGCGTAGTTATAATCATACATCCACGAGCACATATTGAGAAAGTTGATAGGAATTCCGCAAAACCATTAACTGGATTAGGCATTTATGGACCATTTTGATAAAAGCTTATCAAAAACAAAGGAGGAAAATGTGTCTGTTCTTGGATCAAAGAATTATAATTCCGATCTATGGGGTTTAAATGACCTCATTATTGATCGCAGAGCAGACTGGTAATGGCAGGCATCTACACGGACCACAAAAGAAGTTTTAACACTTCACTAAACTTATGAAATAGACAAGAACCACATGTGATAGGCAATCTAACTTTTACGTTGCTACTTTTAGTCAACTTAATTGCCTACTTTCCTTCATTAATTTACGTAAATTAAATATGTACTCGACTTGTTTTTCTCCTTAATTTTCAACAGACAGACATAGTCATAGTGAATAGTGATATAGTTTATTGAAAGGGTACAGCAGAGAGCCTCAGAGCGGAGTCAAAACCAAAGCACTTTCCGGCATTATTAAATTTTTAGACTTTAAAAGCTTTTCTTCATTGTAAATTAATGTTCATTAAAATCACGAAAAATTTGATTATAAATAAGTATCTTATCTTAAAATCTAAACTTTATTTAACCATTATTCAAAATGTAAAATGGCTTACCATTTGTTATAAATTACAAGATTAAGATCACACTATAAAATATAAAATAGTGTACATTTTTAAGTAAATTTAACCAAATTCTTTTGTTCCATCTAGGACTTCTTTCCTGGGATGTGGATTTATCTCATGTGGACCTGAGCTGTGAGCTGCTAAACCTTGCAAACTCTTCACCTGAAGGAGATGAAGCCAGAAATGGTGAGTAAGAAGGTCCATTATCTCCTTAAAAAGTAAGCGTCGAGGATGAGTCTCACGTGAAAGCTATATATTTTGGTGGGAAAAGTAATACCCTGGCTGCCTCAAGGAGAATCGGTTTCGTATTCCAAAGGGTTTTGGGAAATGGAGTCTGTGAAATAGGGTTTGCCAACTTGTGCACATCCAGGGTTGCTCCTTTCCTTCTCTCCCCTTGCTATTCCATGAAACCTTAAGGAAAGCGAAATCAGCTTTCCTTGTCCCACTTTCACCATGTTCAAATCCCCTCCAGTCCGAGCCGAGCCCAAGTTCTGAGAATGGGAGGATCCATGGAGCAGCCGAAGTGCAGTTTGCAATTCCTCAAGGTCGGCTGCTTATAGAGAGAGATGTACATTATAGGAACCTCGATTTCTGCTACTACCCTACCACAGAGACTTAGATGCGCCACTCACAGTTCCCCAGACTTAAGTAACCTCTTTTCCAAAAATGAACTTTCCTCTTTTTCTTCACTTGAACCCCTGGCTTTTCCTTCACTATTGTTACTCATCTAACTCTCCTTTCATCTAATTTACAAGACAAAACACTCAGACAACTCGAAAATACTTTCAAAAGAAATCAATTCTTTTTATGCAAGCGAGAAAATTGATTAAAACACAGTTTTATCTAAATTAATGTTGAAAGAAAGCATGGCTATTTGACCTAGATATTTGTACACAAATCAATATTGAATTACTACGAAAGCATTTATTTAAATATATGCTATATTTTTCAATTCTCATTATGCATATTATCTACTTAAATTTAATGATGTTTATTAAGTATTCGTAAGATTGATGAGCATAAATAGAAATAAAGGATTTATGATTTACTGTATGACTAAGCACTATTTATTAATTCAAATAGGAAACAAACTTGTAATAATTACATAAAGTGGAGATCTCTTAATTCAACATTATTTGTTTTTAAAGATAAACAGACGATTTATTTCAGTATAAGTTAATTAAGCCGGAGTGAACTTATTTAATTAAAGTGGCAAAAGTGTAAATTAAGTCGGGCGAGGTCGGGGAGTTTTGTTTTCTCTTTGACCCAGTTGGAAGATGAAGTCAAACTTAATCAGACCATTAATATATGCATACTCTTTTATAGGGGAAAAACTCGTCCAATGGGCCTCTGAAAACTTGGTTGTGGAAGTGTTGATCCACTCACAAGTCAACACTCTGATACAATGCATGAAGAACTTGCTCGCGAGCTTCACTCGACACAGACATATTATCCACGCTGGATACACGTTCCAAGGGAGCGGTTCATGGATATTACAGGTGAGACATCTCATCAGTCTCTGTCAACCTTTCTTTTCTATGTAGTCTCAAAGTCCTAAGTATATGACATCAAAAGAAAGTCTCTTTCAACTTTATTGCTAGGTAAAATTACTAAAAAGTAAGCCAAATAATTAATTAATGTCTCTTATACAAATACCCATCTGATATTCTTAATGCTTGGTATACTTTTATTGCTCACTCAATTCGTGGTTTTTGAATATTTCATCCACGCAATTTTTCATAGATATTTTATACAAGATTATATAAGTAGTATGATAAGACGATAACTTGTATGGTGAATTATTCAGGAGGAATATTTTAATATTAAAATCCGTTTTGACAGGGAATAAATTGGATTGAATTTTTATTGAATGATTTAATGAATGAGGGAAAAGAGAAATCATTTTTTATCATCATAATGTATTGAGTAAATAATCGGAAAAGAATGAGCTCTTCTGCATTTATTGAGAGCCTAGTCAAGAATATTTAATGAGAAGCGGAATTGAGTTTGAGTCTTCGAGGGAAATGCCCTTTAGGACATTCGACCATATTGACTTTTATGCCGTGTAATTTATATATGTACTAATGTATGCTTAGGACGGGACCTTTTCCTTTATGGATTTTATCGAGTTATGGGCGGAGTCGGATGTGCAGCGGATTTTATCAGCATACAAAGGTGATATTAGCGTGTCTTTGCATTGTGCGCCCGAGACCAGTTGGACTGAGGAGAGAATTCGGAGAGAATCTTTCTCCAAAATGTGCCAAGTTCGGCTCAATCCACCGGACAGATTGTCTGGTAGCTACAATTCTGGAATTGTTTCCTTTGTTGAATTCATTTCCAAAATGGTCGTGGCGTCTCCGGTCAAGGAGATTTTAGAACCTTCGGAGATCGTGGGGAATATCCGATTCTCCCACCCGACACTCTACGTCTTCCCCGGCGGCCAAGGCGACGCGGCCCTCTTTGGCATAAACGGCTTTAACATGCTTATCGATGGCGGATTCAACCGACGGTCGTGTTTCTGGGACTTTACACGACATCTAGACAGGTTGGACGCCGTGCTGCTGACGAGGATCAACAACAACTCCTTCGGCGGCCTCGATGCCATTTTGGAGCGAAAGAGAATTAATTCAGTGTATCCCCAAATTGGCCATTTCTTTGGAAACTTAATGGAAAAGAAATCCTCGTCGACTGACAGCGGGATTGACAAAGAGAAGGACAAGGAAAAGGACGAGCTCATCGTGTCACTCTCGGAAACTGCCACTCGCATGATGGAGAATTTACGGAATATTAGTCTCAAACCGCATCTGTGCTTTAGAGAAAACATCGTGGAGCCCATTAATTTATACCACAAGGTCGGGCATGGGAAGCTGGACTTGTACATTTTAAACCCGGCTAAGGACTCGAGGGAAGTGAAGGAGTTTCTGTCCAAGTGGAACACGGATTTGTGTTCTACGAGCAAGATGAGCACGAGGGGCGAAGGAGGCTGTCGTGAGAGTTTCCCCGTTCTCAATCTTGTTTCCATATGTGCCCTCCTTGTCTGGCAGCCGGCGAATCCTCGAGACGCCATTACGCGAATTCTCTTCCCTGGAAGCACGCCGCAACAAAAGATTTTTGAGTCTTTGGGACGACTCAAGCATCTCGAGTTCCTCAAGTACCCGATATGCTCGGCCAAGACCATTTCGGCTTCTCAAAAGAGCAAAGTCAAGTCTGAGAAAATCATTTCAGAGGCTGGGAGCAAGTTGTTGAAGGGCTCTGCTGAACGTCTGAGCTCTACTAATATCCAAAAGACAGTCTCATCCTCCTCTGCCTCCACAGGGCCTCTCAAGTCTCAAAAGACGCATCAGGCGAGAAATGCGGAAAAGATGTTCTCGGCTTCAAACCGAAGCGAATCTGCCTCAACTACGGGGGAAGAAACGAAGGAAAGGGGAAGGCCAGAGAAACGAACTTTCAAGCCCTCGTCAGACAATAAATTATCTGACAAAGGCAGTAAAGACTCAGAAATTAAAACTCCTCGAAAGTCCGACATTGTGAAATCAACGAATAAAGCCATTTCCACACCGTCAGGGAGGACAGTCAAGAAGACTCCTTCCGTTGATAACAAAAAACCCGCGAGTCCGAAAAAAACTACTGAAAATGCTCCGAAAGTACCCAAATATGGGATTAACGTTCCGAAAGCCTCTGCGGCTGCAAAAACCACGTCACCTCCAATCACCCCTCTCAAGTCGGCTAAAGAAGCCACGAACAACAATAGGAAAGGGACAGAAAAAGCAACGCAGCAAAAAGTCCTCAAAGCTGAGCCTCCAAAACCCAAGGCAGCCGAAGCGAAAAAGAAGCCAATTGCAAAATCCACCATTCCCAAGGCAGAGCCTCCAAAGCCAAAGGGAATCGTCGGAAAGAAAACAGCGGTGGCTGTTGGGGCTGCTGGGGTTGCAGTTGCAGCTGGAGTTGTCGCCGGAGCCTCAAAGGCCATCACTGGCGGTCGAAAGTCTAACGGGGTAATTTCCAATGGAAAGAGTGAAGAGAAAACAGAGACTGAAGATAAAAATCCTATTGTGTTAGAAGTTGAGAAGGTTGAGACTGAAGGTGAGCCATCGACTGATGAGCTGGGTGAGGAAAATGTTCCTGAGGGAGAGCCCGAGAAAGCAGAGGAAACTGAGGCGGAGGAAGAGGAGAAGGAGGAAGAGGAGAAGGAAGAAGAGGAGAAAGTTGTGGAGAGCGAAGCGAGCAAACTCGATGAGCCTCAAGAGGAGGAAAAAGAGGATCAAACAGAGGAAATTATAATTGAACAAAATGGAACGTTATTGAGTGGAGGGGGAACCGAATCAAGTTCAGAACTCAGCTCACTTGACCACGCTTCCGTTAATGGCGAAGACGAGTCGGTTACACTCACAGGAGCAGAGTCGGAGCGAGAGACGAGAAAGGAAATGAACGAGACTCCTTCGTCTACTTACACAGCTGCTGAGGGGGAAAGGGGCATAGGAGCAGAAGGAGAAGAGGACGAGGATTATCTCATTGTGGAAAAGGACGAGTCCACGGCTGATGTCGAGATTGATGATGAGAGTCAACCTGTAATTGAAGAATCCTTTGAGTCAAAAGTCATTGAAAGTAATACGACTGAAAAAGATCACGAGGATTCAATTGAAGAAATTGATCCTATTGACTCTGCGAACAATAAAAAAGATTCGCTTGGCCCTCAAGGAGAGAAAAATGAACCAGAAGAAAAGGAAAGTTCCAAAGAAATGGAAATGGAAGTCCATGAAGAAGAAATTCAAAAATCTTCCACAATAGAGGAAATGGAAGTCCATGAAGAAGAAATTCAAAAATCTTCCACAATAGAGGAAAATTTAATTCAAGAAGTACAGTTAGAAGAGGCAAATATTGAAGAATCTCATTTAAAGGAGGAAACTCCTAAAGAAGAAGAACAACAACAACAATATGAAGTAAAAGATGAAAGTCAAAACATGGAGGAATCTCAAATAACTCACGATGATGAGGATGTTAAAGGTGAAGAAGTGACGATTGAGGAAGCCGACACTAATGAAGAACAACCTTTAGAATCAACTGAGAGAAAGGAAGAAGTTGAAACATCTGGTGAGGAAATCACGGCTGAAGAGTCATTTAATCAAATTGAGAAAGATAAAGAGGAAGAAGGAAAGATTAATGAGCCGGAGTCACGAGAGGCCGATACGGGCAGTGAGAACCTTGAAGCCAAGAAGCCTTCATCTGAGTCTTTAGAGAAAGGAGAGCCGGAAATAAATGGGGCTGAAACGGAGGAGAAAGTTGACCCCGAGGTTCAAGAACACACGTTAGAACCTGTATTTTCAAAGGATTTATCTGCTCAAGTCGAAGAGGAAATTCTCGAGGCGTCTCAAGAGGATGTCCAAAAGGATCAATACCCAGATTTGAATGATGAGGAGGCGAAAGACGGAGAGGAAATGGAAGCAAATGAAACGCCTGGAGAGGAACCGGGATTTAAATCTGAGGAAATTTTAACCGCGGCTCCCTCCATAGAAGAAAAAGTGGAAAAAGGGGCTAAGGGAGGAGAGTTGAAGTCTGAGGGCCTCCAGCTCAATTCGGATCTGACAATTTCTCCTGAAGTGAGTAGGAGTGGGAGTGGATCAAATTTGGGTTCGGCCGCCTTCAAGGAAATTGATATTGATGGAGTTGAGCTGGAGCGGGTTAAAAAAATTTCATCTACTGACTCAGTTCCAGAACGTTTGAAATTAAACGATGAGGATGAACCAGTCAATTGTTCTCCAGCACCAGAAGTGAACATTGACGACGTTGTAATTGAGGAAAATGTTCTCGTTTCTCAAGAGAAAGACGACGTTAGCGAAGAGGAGCAAATTAATGAAAAAATACAAGAAATTCAAGAGGGTGGAAATGAAAAAGAGGATGTCGGGGGTGCTGAACACGATGATAATAATGAGAAGGAAGATAAAAAAGAAAATGAGCCGGATCATGAAGGTGAAATGAATAAAGAAATCATTCAAGCCGAAACAGAGAAAGCTCTTGAAGAAAATGAAAACATTTCTCCAATTCCTCCAAAAGAAGAAAAAATTGAAGAGGAAATCAATATCGGAGGAAAAGAAAAATTTGACGAGGATGAAAAGGAAAATATTGAGACAGAAGATATTATCATTGATGAATACGAGGAGGAGAATAAGAAAGATAAAGAGGAAAATGCAAAAGATGATAAACTTTTATCTGGAGATCCCAAGAAACTTGACTCAACTACTCCCTCAGCAATTCCAAGTAAACTTCCACGTGAGACTCGCGAGGTCATTCGGACGCCCGACGAAGTAGCCGATCTTCCAGTTCACGAAGAAGTCGAGCCAGGCACGTACGAGACTGACGAGTTTGTCGAGGAAGAAGAGGAGCAGCTCGAGGAAGAGGACCAAGAAATTATTCAAGAGGCTAATATTGCTCAAATTGAAACTAAGGATAATATTGAAGAAGTAGATGAAGTAGGAGAAGAAAAGGACAATTCTCATCAGCCAACTCAAATTGTGAAGGATGAAGTTGAAAAGGCGAGTGAGGGTGGCAAGATTGAAGGCAAGATTGAAAAAGAACAAACAAAGACCTCAGATGAGGTCGTTGAGTGTAAAGAAGAATGTGAGGAAATAAAAGAACAAGCTGAGAGTCAACCAAATGAAGAGGAAAATCCCAACGTTTTAACTGCCAACAATGAAATTACAAAAGTCGTAGAAAAAGAATCAACAAAAGAATGTGTAATTGATTCATCAATGCAGGAAATAAATGAAAGTCTTGAAGAGATCCATGAAAACGACGATAATGCGTCTCAAGTGGTTGTCGAATCAAAAGAGGATTTAGAGGAAGCACAAGAGGAAAATGTCGAGAAAACTGAAGTTAAATGTGAAAAGGAAATTCTTGGTGATGGTGGAGACGAAAGAGAAATCCAGGTTGCCCCGTTAAAAGAAATCATCCTTGCCTCAGTCGTGGAGAAAATTGATGCAGCGGTTTCCCCTGTTTCCGAGTCTCTTTTTACTCACACGGTCGGAGAAACAGAAGTGGAAGAAACTTCAAAGGACAAGGGAGGAAAAGAACAAAATGAACCTCAAATTTCCACAGAGAACCATGAAAATAAATTTATTACTGAGGGCAAAGCTGCCGATGAAGTGGCGATAAATAATGCCGAGTCGGTAATGAGACTTCAAGAAATAGACGAGCCGAAAATTTCTCACGCCTCAGAGGAAAAACCCGAGAAAGACTCGAGTGAAGACAATAATTTAAAAGAGCATTCAAATGTTGACACAGGGAAAGAGGAAATTGAATGTACTGCAGGTGGAGAGAAACCGGATGAGAAGAACATTGAGACAAATGTGGAATGCTGCGAAGAAGTCGAGCGACGTCGATCTTCCACACTTTCATTAGTTGATGAAATGGAAAAATCAAATCAAGGGTCTTTGGCTCAAAATACAGTAACTTCCGTGGTTATTACTCCCTCGACCCCGCCTGTTCAGTCGGAAGAAGACGAATTTCTCTTTGAAGGGAAAGGAGAAATGAGTGGGAGTGAAATCTCAGAAGAGAGTAAAATAGCTAATCAGGGCGACAATGAGTCCACAGAAGAGCCCGATAAAAAACTCGAGGAAATAATTCCGAAAACAGAGGAAACAATTGAAGAACTTGGCGAGGCGATCGATGAGCCACCGACTACGATTTCTACTGCCCAATCTGGAAGCTCTCCAGGTTCTGGACTCGGGATTGGGAGAAAGGCATCGAGCGACGAGAGTTCATTTTCCTCCAGCTCGGCCTCGGCCCTCACGGCCATCTCCACAGCTGAGAACAAAAAAGAAGAGGAGGAAACGAGTCTTGACAAACTGCCCGACCACTCACAGGAAGAGAAGTCTTCTGAAAAAGAGATTTATGATGAGAGTAATAGGGTAATTGACGAGAGTGGAAATGGGTCTGTGGGCATTGAGTTGATGAGTGCCATCAGATCGGGACTTTTAACTGCAGCGTGCACTGCAAGTGCGGCCGTGGTCCATTACGAACTCATCCCTGAAAAAGAAGACTCTTCCCATGCAAAAGACCAAGAAGACATTAAACTTCCAGAGGAGTCCGCGCTATCGGAGAAGATTTCGTGTAATGACGAAAAACACGACTTTGTCGTCGAGGATGACAATGGGAATAACAGTCTACAGCCGACAGAGGTCAATGAACTTAACCAGGAAAAAACAACTCCAGAATCACAAATTGAAAAAGAGGACGTTAAAGAAGACGAATCCGAATTGAAACCTGAAAATGATGAAGTGAGGGAAAGTGAGAAAGAATCGAGTGATCAGGAAAAACCATGCTCGGTTGATGATGGGAAATTGAACGAAGATACGAGTGTGAGAGATGAGAAATCGGATTTGGAGCACGAGGAGAAAGGTTCTGAGTCAGAGGAAATGGGTCATTTGCATGAGGAAGAGGAGAAGGAAAATGCAGATGCATCTGGGAAGGAAGAAAAGAAAGAATCTTCAGCTCCATTGACTCTCGGATCGAATGATTTAGAAAGTGAAATTACTGAGTCAGACGCTAATGGAAATCGGGCTGCTACAGTCGAGAAAGTTTCCAACGAGCTCGACGGCGAGGAATTAGAAGAAGGTGCAACCCAAGTGGGAGGCGCGCTTGAATCAGAAAGGGAAATTGGGGCTGATGAGGGCGGAGAGCGGAAATCAATTCAACACGAAGGTGAAATATTAAAAAGGCTCTCGCTATCTGGAGATTTTGAAAAGGGGAGTGAAACGTTAAGTTTCGCAACCACGCCTGAAGAAGCCCAGAAACTCATTTCAGACGTTGTGGATGAAATCGTGGAGGAGGCTGAAGTCGTGGCCAAATGGAAGCGTGAGAGCATGGGAGATCTGGAGGAAGCCGAACTAATAAAAATACCCGATGTTGGATCACCTGGCGAAAGTGCCGATGCTCCATGTTTCCAACATCAAACGCAGGATGAAATCGATGAGATTGAGAGCCAAGACTCAACTTTGCCTAAAAGTCCAGAAGAAAAGGCTCATGAGAGCGAAGTGGAGTTGGAAAGCGAATTAAATAGTGATAAGTCCAAACATGAACCAGCCTCCTCTCAACCCTCCCATGATAAAAAAGAATGTTTAGAAGCGGAATCGAAAACTCCAGATCCGCATCCAGCAGAATTTGTCAAAGAGTCCGATGCTCCAGTTTCAATTTCGCCCGATCTCACCCATGCAAAAGAGAACCGTGAGGAGTTAATTACTGGGGGAGAAGAAGAAAAGAGTTCTCAGCTTGAGCCAATTGATTTTTCTGCCCATGACGAGGATCTGGATGAAGAGGATTATCACGGAGTTCCAAAAACAGATGAGAAGTCAGATCCGGAAAAGGATAGCAAGATGAAAAAGGAAATCATATTGGAAACTGATTTGTCCACGTCAGTTCATCTGGAAGGTTCTATTTCTAAATGCGAAGGAAAAGATGATTCTCCCTCGGAGACACCCGAGATTACAGATAAGGAATGTGAAGATAAAAAAGACGCCACAACCCATCCTTCTTCCTCAACGAGCCTCAGTGAACATCCAAAACCAGAAAACGTAATTTCCTTTGTAAAGGAAGACATTCAAGAGACACTTGTTAAGACGAGTGACTCGTCTTTGAAAGCCACTGAGGAAATGAGACGCGAGGAAATGAAATGCGAAGACAAGACAGAGTCAATTGTCCCTGGATCTCCTCATGAGCTCCTGGAAGACTCCATCTTTGAAGAAGGGATCTCAAGTGAGAAGGGCGTCAAAGACTGTGCAGAGGTTGAGGTAGGAAGTGAGAAAGTGAAGGAATTGGCCCAGGCAATTGGTGAAAGCAATGAGCGAACCTCGGAGCCAATAAAGTCAACAATTAGCCATGAGATGAAGATCCCCATTGACGTGGAGGAGGATTCAGTTGGCAAGAAGCCAAAAGAAGTTCCTAACACCGCAGGTGGGCTCCCTTCCTACTTCTCGTCAATTAAAACAATCGTCTCACCTGGCGGAACGACCGAAACAATGACCAAAACAACCATCACACGTAGATTCTCCTCGCTCGAGGCAGGTCAGACGGAGATGGAAGGGGGGAGCGAGCAGAAAACCAGACGATTGTCTGAGCGAGCCGAAGAAGAGAGTGAAATCGACTCTGGGTTCATTTCATCCCTCAAAGAGGCCAAGGAAATGAAGGAAACTGAATCCCACACGATGATCACCCAAACCTCCTCGTCCTCCTCCTCCGCAGTCCTCCATGAGGAAAGTATAGAGAAAAGCATCGAGGAGGAAATGGACGAGAAGAAAGGTGTCTTGAAGGAGAGCACCTATGATTACAGATACAGCTACGTGTTTGGCACTGGCCCTGAAACAGAGGAAGAAGAAGATAACTCCAAACATGAAGATAAGAGTGAGAAGGAAGTAAAGGGAGCAACAACAACAACAACAACAGAGGAAAAAGGAAGGGAACTTCCTCCCATTCCAACCTTCAAAACCTACCAGATTGAAGAAAAGTCTCATTACGAGGAGTCGAGCTCGAAGACCTTAAAAGCCTCAGAGGTTTTGGCCGAGCAGCTCCAGAGTGGCCAGTTCTACTTGTCTGAGAAACAAGCCCATGAGCTGCTCATCGACGATCAAGAAACATATAGTTCGGGGGAGTTCAGTGATAGTCAATTGAGCACAGTTCCTCCCTCACATCCCCAACAGCCCGACATGGAAGAAGACGTCGTGAACTTCGGGCCGAGCTCATTTGAAGACATTGAGAACGGGAATGTGTCCTCGGGTCCTTCGAACACAATCACGACCACGAGCGAGCATAGGAGTATTACAATGAAAGAGAGCAGCAGCTCAATCCTGGCAGCCTCAACGGCCGCCTCGTCTGAATCATCCGAAGTTAGTACTATTAAAACGTCAGTTAAGGCCTCGACGACTCTCGAGAAATCATCAATTTCCGAGGGAGTTGAGAAAGGAATTCAGAAGATTAAGGAAGAAGAGGCGAATAAACCACGAGGAGAGCCTTCACAAGTTTCTGCATCTCCAGGAGCTGAAGATGAGATTGTTAAATCATGGGGCAAACCCCTTGGACTTCCAGCCATTTTCCCTGAAGATCCCAGCGCATCTCTTGACTCGGGGAACTTTGGGAAGGCGACACCGAAGAAAGAAGGGAAGAAGACCCCTTCCAAGACGAGTGGGAAGAAGAGTCGAGCAACTCCCATTTACGTCGACTTGGCTTATGTGCCGCATCATGGGAACTCAAGCTATTCAGACTCGGAGTTTTTCCGTCTCATCCGTGCGAGGTATTATGTATTCAGTGGGTTGGAACCCAGCCGGGAAGTCTTCGACGGTCTTTTGCAAGGCAAACAAGCATGGGAAGATAAAAACCTCGGTGAGTAATTTAAACTTTAATTTACTAAAATTATTCTAAATGAAGGACAAATAGATTTTTATAAATGACAAACTAATGAAAACTTTTATTCAGCATACTAATATTTTTTAATTTAAATAATGGATGTGGAACTGCTGAATCAGTAGTCGTACAATTATTTTAATTTGTCAATTAAATTATTTATTTAAGGAAGCACAAAAGCAAATAATAAATTTTTATAGTAAATTGTTTAATTTTTAAGTTTCTTTTATATTTCAAAAAATAAGAGAACGTTATTACAAATAAATAAAAACATTTAGAACAAATGACAGTTAATTGTGTATACCAAAGAGGATAATTTATTTTTCAATGCTCTACGAAAGTTTAGTTTAAGCTTGCACGCAATCGTAAATGACATGTTTATGCCAATGCTATATTGTTCTGCACCAAAATCTTCATTTGTTTTACTCAATAGTTACTGAGTAAAAATTGGGTATAAGAGTACCCTACAATTGGATATGTTAGAAAAAGGAAATCTCATATCTTCTTTAAACAGAAATCACCCATTGCATGATAAGGGAATGTAAAAGGAAACTGTTTGGAACATAAATGTCTATAACTTTATATAACAATATTGAGGCTAGTCATTGGAATTTAGCCATTATGTATGCAATATAAATTCCTTTCTTTCGACCCACCTTTGAATTTAAGAATACTTTCAGAGTTTTAAAGGGAAATTCGGTTTCTTTTCATGCTTTCTGGATCTTTAAAATCCAGAGAAAGAATTTAATATCAGACTTTTTCCTACGTTTTCGCATGGTATACTATTTATAAAGCTTGAAGTAAAATCCTCTCATCAATCTCCTTTTTCAATGAGGAGCATTAAACTCCTTTATGGATTTTTGTTCTGCGGCACTTACCAATGAACATTTAGTAAATATTGCTTATAGATATAGAAAAGCTCTTCTACATCAAAATATTTAGTTTATTATTCCATAGAGGAATCGTTTTGGAAGGATTCATCAATCAACAAGAGCTTAGAGCATAGGAAAATGCCAAGGCATAATAAATCCACGAGAATTTAATTCTAATCTCTTCTAGGAAAAACACCAAATGATCGAATAGTGTTAAAGCGGTGAAACTCAAAAATAATTTCAATTTGAAACTTTTTAGCTTTTTAAGTGTCATTGTCACTCTGAATATTCGATAGCATTTCATGCAATATTATATCAGTCGAACTATAATTTTTATGCAAATATAATAAATTTAATAGAATTTTGGATTATCTTTATTGAATTTTATGTATTGAAATGATTTGTTTGAATTGTATTTAGATGTAACTGTTATCCCGACGTACGACACAGACACCCTAGGATATTGGGTCGTTGATTCCGAAGATGCTCTTGCCGAAGCAAAAATCGATCTTGCACCTTCCGCTTCCAGGTTTCTATTTTATTTTCCAATCTTTCCCCTTAGACTTTTAGTATGTATATCAGAAGATCATGAATACATAGAAGCGGAGTTTGTTAAGAGTTATTAGAGAACTAGGCCTTTATGGTGCATGATAAAATTTACTAATACTTATTCAATATTTGGATTCAGATGCACGATTAACCTTCAAGATCATGAGACCTCCTGCTCCGCTTATCGTCTAGAGTTTTAACTCTCTCGCCAAATCTCGGGAAATTCTCGTCTGCCGTTGCAGTAAAATGTACGTTGACGTCATCCAGGCCCGTTAATTGTTCTCTACATATATATTCGCAATTTCCTTCTTTGTCATTTTACGGTTGGTTTCTCTCGTTGCCATTTGGGGATCCTCTAATACCATTTTCTTTATTTAATTCAGAAATGGCAAACCGCAATGGAACGAGATGAATGGAGGATCCTCGCGTAGTGTCAACTAAATAGGATTTCTTAAAAGCTTCTCCCGACACATCTATGCCAATCAAATGGAAAGAACAATTTCAATGTGCATAATAAATATGAAGCTAATTGGCCTTTAGTTTGTCGCATATATGAAGAATCTCCCTTTCTCATTTCAAATGAGATTCCAAGTTATGAATGTATAAATATTGTTCTTTCTTATTGTATTAGTAGTGAAAAATTAGATAAGTATTTAGTATGAACATTATATTATTTAATGAATAGTAAACGTAGTTCACGATAACTTTTTGTCTTATTTTTAATGTGAAGATGGAAGGGATAATTAACTATAAAACATAAATGATATTATTTATAAGTTCCTTATGACTGTTTACTATTTACGAAAATTATAAGAATATAAGAATATAGCCTTTAACTTGCGAGATCGAAAAACTTTTTGCAGCCTGAAATGAGGACGAGAGGAGAAAGTTGAGAGTTTATGTTGTAAATTTGTAAGACTTATCAAACGCCTTGGATTAAATTCCTAAAATGACCTACGTATTTTAAGCTTAAATTACTATCTTATAGCTCGAAATATATAATTAAATCTCTTTAACCTATTTTAAGCTTTTCAACATGATCAATTGAAATGTGAAAAGAGAATTGAGAAAGACTGAAAGTGTCCAGCATCATTCGTGTGGCGTTGAAACTCAGGGATTGAATGTTGGTTCGATAAACTTCGATAGCCCCCACATACTCAATGCCTTCTTAGCCCTTCGGAAATGTAACGAATGATGAATTTTGTCATGTGTGCCTCCTCAGACGGAACGAAGATTGAAAGCGATTTCAAACACTGAATAGTAAATTGAAAAAAGTTTTCATTCGTAAGAATTGAGACGTGGTGTATGAGGGAAAAGGATTCCATAATTATCAATTATAATACTAATCCTGAGGAAAATTAATTTCCGGTCTCTTTTTCCTCATTGAATATTCACGTCTTTTGAGTCAGCAAAGTAAAATTTAGTTGAAGGCTTTTTTATCATAAAAACTTAAAGCAAAGTTTTCAACTTCCAAGCGCACTGAGAGTCCAGCTTTAGAATATCAATTAGCGAAAAGTTAAGTATGAAGTCTTATACCATAGTGAATATAGTCGTTAACTACTAAATATGATTATATCTAGACCTAATGAACGTCGATTGATTAATTGAACCCTCATATACCCTCAACTTCCCCACTTTTATCTTTGTACGCTATAATTGCTGGAGAGCCCAGAATGAGCGAATTTAGAATGTAGAGTGGGAGAAAGGTATTTGCAGGGTATGCGTATGAGAAAGACGTTAAAAGGAGAAAATACACAAGTGGTTCATGTCAAGCTTATTTAATTACTTAACATATGTCGTCAGCTTCTATTTCAATATGTCACACAAGGAATCTAATTAATTGAATACGCGCTAAATCGAATAGAATTAAATATCCTTTGTACTAAATATTTCAAATGTCTATCTAAATAGAGTAAAACATTTGAATAAAATAATGTAGTCTGATGGTCTTCCCATCAAAGGTGATTCGAGTGAATATTCTCTCGTAATTATCTACACACTATAATAGGAATTAGCTTATGTCGAGTAGGCTTCTACTCCAGAAACGTACCAATGCATTTTATTCTAATTTTTAGGACATAAGAATATGTAGGCTAATAAGAAAGAGTTGGTGAGTTCTCGGCTCCTCGTGCTCAATGGAAAATAGGTGATATTATAAATTATTACTTATACTCGTAATACCTACTCATCATATGTATTATTTATAAGTATAGTACAATATATACTTATAACTAACTCTTGTTAAATCCGCACACGACTGGGAAGTGAATTCGGAGACTTGGCTCTCGTGTCACCAATGCTGTCTTAATGTGTCATGTATATCCTAATTAGGTTTAGAAATATAATCAAATTACTCCTTCGATTCATCTTCTTCCCTTCAACCCCGCTTTTCGTATGATCCTTCTTAAACATTTAAGTGACAAAGATCAAATTTCATAAATTCATGTTGATTATATACTGACGTATAAATCAATCGTTTAGTTAGCATAATAAGGAGGGCTATTTAAATTTTACATAGGGTTTATCTCTATTTCATAATTAATTATTTAACCTAATCGTAAAGGCGTCTATTTAATTAAAAGGAAAATAGCGTTTTAATATTCAGTATACTCCTTGAGAAATATAGGGAAATAAGAGGATATTTGAGACATATTTGAGAAAACAAGAGGACTTTAATTAATGAAAAATAATTAGCAAAGCTTTTACATTAATCGACAACGAAAATGATATTTATTAGGAAAATTTTATCTTAAGAGAAGAGAGGAAGCGTGAGCCATAAAATTCAAGTTTGTGACACGCTAACTTTGAAATATGAGAGATGGGCTTTTCTCGGAGTTTATTCTAACAAGGTGGTAGCGAGAATCCCGTGATGACGTCTCGAGTACTTGTCAAAAGCAATTCGCTTACTATATTTAATAGTCCTACTACCATATAAAGTATAATTGTAATTCTACGGTTAAGAAAATGAAGCTGTTTAGGTCAGCAGTGTTTGGTGAGTCAGTTTGAGTTGATCAAAGCTGAGGCATTTCACTGTGGTGCTGATCGATGCCTTGCCAGAGAGGAAAGAAACTTGCTTCAATTCCTAGAAGGGATCTGACCCGGGGCAATCTCAAGGCTGTAATTAAAGGATTTAACTAAAATATCTCTGTAGAAATAGGGTCTATAATACTTACAAAATACTATCTACGACTAAAGGTCTATTAACAGGAAGAGAACCTACATTCTTGAATACAAGTACTATTGAATTCACACCGCTTGGGACGTGTCTAAATGATTAAAATGTGTTTGCGAGATTAAGAAATGAATGAATCAGAGAATCTCTTCAATACTATCGATCCCTCGAGACGGGTTAATGGGTTGGGATTAAGAGAGCACTTGAAGTGTCTCCCCTTAATGAAATTACAAAGAGGCATTAAATTCTTTATGACCCTTCTCCATTCATGGTCATACAGATAGTAAATTTTGGAAAGGGGGGCTAAAAGGAACCCAAATGATTCTCCTGCTTAAGTTATTACTAGTTACTAATTAGTAATGAATATTATATTCTTCTCCGAATGCAATGCAATTCTGTCTCTCAAACATGAATGTCATTATCCCCTTGTCTTGTAGTAGCTTCGAAAATTTTGTCTTTTTGCAAATTAAATCCATCCATGTTAATGCAATCCTTTACTAATATTCTAGAAATTACACACTTATTATGCATTATTTAGCTTATGTTGAACAAGCCTTTTCAAAAAAAGGTCGGGATTCTTGCGTGGAATAATTTGTAATATAATATTTTAAAATAATTACTCAGGTTAGATAGACACGATGGAATTAAATAAGATTCAATTTCTTTTGAATTCAAATTGTAATTAAACATGGAGTGTGAGTGGCTATTGTGACGTGTGTTTATCATTGGGACTTCATTAGGGGGTCCAATGCTGTTCCAAAACCGCGGTTTTAAAAAGTAGTCCTTATTTTCACAAAAATTCGGATATTTATAAAATTCTTAAAAGAGAAAGATTTCTCACTGAAATAATTTTCTTTTGTTTTTTGCCTCCTTTCTTTTAGCAATTAATGTAATGTATAAATTGAGAATGAAAATTTGATTTTTTCCATTAAAATTAATTTTATTAAGAATTCTTTATATAAATTTTAATAATTGGAACATCAATATTATTTTTTTTAAAAGTAAATAAAGGATATTAAAGCATAAAAACGATTATTCAAATTTTATATGTATGTAAAATATACTATACTATTTAAATTAGGTTTTAAAACCGCGGTTTTTACCGCAACCGCGGTTTTGAGATTCTGCGGTTTTTGGACCCTCTAGATTTCATACATGGTTTATTTATGATGGAACCAATCTTAATCACGTCAATATAGTCAGGAGAGCTGAAACCAAAATGAATGTTGCATATATAAGTATAAACACTATATTACTGTAAAGAATTAAGTCGCTAGATAAATGTAATTACTATTTAGGTATTCAAGCTAGCAGAAATGTACTGATAGATAAGAATGTAATTAAGATAAGTTAATAGTGCGGATATTAAAACACGTAATATCAACTGAGTCGAGTGTCGCCTTTGTCATTGTGTATTTATAAATGTTAACTATATTAAGATTAGTCTAAGGTAGGTTAGATTCTATACTATACTTACAAGCGTAAATAAAGGGCTAAATATTAACTTAAGGAATAAACAAGTCTTTGTGAAAAATAGACGCGTATAAAAATAACATTATAGAATGAAAATATTTAAATAATTGCTAAATTCATAAGCGATTGCCTAAATGTTACTACAAAATACCTGTGTAGACGAATGAGGCTGGAAAAAATAAATTCTCATGCTACAATATGAATTTTCTGATTTATCAAAAATGTAATTGTGGATAAAATTATTTAAGAACTACTATGCATAAATAATGATATATATTTAATTTTAGAGAAATCAAATAGGCTCCTACAAGATTGGAAGCTGAATAGACAAAAGAACTTGTGTACGCGTAACTTATTCGGTTAGAAAATTAGGTTAAAATAGTTTAAGATCACTTTCCCAAGGGCGATTGGTCAATAATGAAACTCAAAATTGTTGTACCTATATGATAAAATATTACAATTTGACCTTTGACATGATAAATAAAATGCAGTTTAACGATTATTGTTATAAAAGTGAAAATTGAGAACTTCTCTGCAAAAGTATGCTTAAGGTTAGTTGAGTAAATGTAGATGTAATTGTAGTTCAAATTAATGTTAGAATAAAAATGATCTTTGAGGTAAAAAAATAAATATTGTGAAACTTCTCGCGTTGATGAATTTATCTAATTTAGTAAATGAATGATATTTCATATAATTATAAAATATATGCCTATGCTAATTATCAATTATTAATCTATTTAATCTTGTTACACTTGATAAAGAATATGTAATGTTTGTATCATTGTTTATCAGTGTTGTTTATTGTAATTTATATTTGTCTAGTCTTTTTGAATTTATTTATCGTCTATTTTTCATATTTGCATTTTATAAAATAAGAATTTCAATGCATGTGAAATCAATCAATATTATGTTGTTTCTTATTCAGTGGTAGTTTTTGAGTGTTATTTCATTATTTATAAAAATCATTTTATTACTTTTAAGTATGTTGAAAAAAACAGACTCAATTTGGGTTTGATTGAATTTTAGAATTATTTTATTATGTAGAAATATATAAATGGAATATCATAAAATAGCAATACTAGGATTTAGCTAAAAATTCTTTTCTTCTAAAAGCAATTTTATTTAAGAATTTTGTTAATTGCTTTTGGGAAAGAAATATTTTTGTTAAATATTGAATTTCAAAAATATTCTTATATTTGTATTGGTTATAAGCATAAGTTATAAATATAATTGTAAACTCGAAGGGGATTTTATGCCCAGAGGTAAAGGTTATTCGTTCTATCTTGGTAAAAGTTTGTTAATCGCAATTTTAATTAAGAAACTGCTGAGGCTGTGGCAATTGCTTTGTTATCAATATTTGCGTCATTTACAATAAATAAATTGCGTACGGTAAAATTTGAAAATCTTTTTGTAATTTAATTTCTTAGTCATTGTGGCATTCTCGAACAATCTTCATTATACAGTTTGTGACGGACAAAGATTTGGGAAACGTTTAGGAGCATTTTGAGAAAGACGCTGATTCCATTGTTTTGTGTTTACTTATTGATTATGTTGTGAACCGTTTATGGATTGATAATTATGCTATGATTGAGCGATTTCATGCTCAAATTTATAATTAAACTTTAATTGTTGAATAAGTTAAGAATAGTCATTTAAGGCACCTTTAAGCATCTCTCATCATTTTCACCACAGCATTGGCCCTTCGAAACAAGCTGAATCAGCCTAAGGAACTTACAACTCCATTGAAATTAGGTTATTGAAGAATGAGTGAATTAGATGAAAATGAGATGAGGAAGTCGATGGTGAGGAAGTCAACGAGAAAGAATTTGGGAATTCCAGCGCGGCGTTTTGGAGAGTCTGAAGATGAATCAACAATGAACCCACCTAAAGTTACAGCATAAACTGGAGGTCCCGCGTCAATCGTTTTGGTATTGGAGAGTCTCTTGCCTTCATCGCATCTTTAACATGACGGCTGAGCACGGACTTTCTCCATTGGACAATTTTGGCGTCTTCGAAAGAGCTTGAAAGGAAAAGCATTGGAAGCTGTCCAAGACATGATAATTTCGCCAAAGAATGTTGATGAAGTGATAAGTATTCTCGATTTAAATTTCGGGAGTCCAGAGCTCATTGTGGACCCAATAAATTCATCGCGTAAAAGAACTTCCTCCAGTTAAAGATGCCAATCCTCATGGACTAATCCAACTTCACACGAAAGTATCAGGAATGGTCGTAACAATGCAACACCTCAAATATGAAGATCAAATGAGAAATCCTCATCTCATTTGGTAATTGGAGGATAAACTTTCTCCACTCCTTCACTTATGGTCAAGGAAAAAGGTTTTAAATGGGTCGAATTTACTCAATTTTTTGGAGTGATTGAAGAGTGAAGCACTTGTTGCAAGAGCAGTACTTCCACTCGCGCCATTTACGGAAAAAAGGTGGGAATTTCAGAATTCGCATCAGAGCCAGTACAAAAAACACTCCGTCTTTGCGGTGAAAGAAGAGAAGGAAAAAGTCAAAAGAGAATTGTGTTCATTTTAAGAAAAACCACTCTGTCAAAAACTGCAACTTATTCAAGGAGCTTTCTAATGAAGAGAAAGTTGACATTTTGAAGAAGAATAAACGATGCTGTTTCAAATGTTTGGGAGTTGGACATATGATTCAAGATTGCTCAACCTAATCATATTGTAAAGTCCCTGATTGTGCTTACAAGAAGAAACATTACACTTTTCTACATAGATCAAAACAACGAAATGACGAAAGTATCTGTCACACAGTGAAAGCAAAAGAGTCCAATCAAGTCCTTCTTCAAATCCTCCCAGTCACTTTAAGAGGAAATGGAAAGACACTTGACACTTACGCCTTTCTGGATACTGGTTCAACAGTGACACTGATTGAAGCGTCAATCCTGGAGAAATTGAATGTTAAAGGACGTTCACAACAAATTACCATTGGCGGCTTGGTGCTTTATATATGAAAAGAATGAATGAAAACTTGGAGAAAGGACATGCTCGTTTACTGACCAATGAGGAGTTGGGGGAGAAAGTGGAGAGAAAGTAGTATTTTCTACATTTTGGAGTTATCAACCCGAACAAACCCGGCAAATTGAGGATCGTCTTTGATCCTCAATTTGCCGGGCTTGTTCTAAATGTGAAGGAGTAAGTTACAACTCGCTGTTGCTCAAAGGACCCGACTTGCTACTTTTAAGAACGGCGGTGAGAGTAACAATGCAAGAGTCAGCGCTCCGTCCCAAGGATTCCTGAGATGGAGCCATTATCAGACTTCCTTTGTAAACCGTATGAGAAACAGTTTACTTATACTGGACTCGATTATTTTCGACCACTGGAAGTAACGGTGAAGCGCTCGAAAGAGGAAATTTATGGTACGTCGCACTTTTTACCGGTTTGGCAACTCGTGCCATTCATATGGAAGTTGCTCCTTCTCTCACGACTGATTCTGCATTAATGGCCCTAAGACGATTTATGGCAAGAAGAGGCTTTGTAAAGAAGATCGTCTCGGACAATGGAACTAATTTCATTGGGGGCAAAGAATGAGTTGAAAATGGCACTCAGTGACTTAAACAATGCGAAAATCGGAGCCGCACTCGCGAACAAAGATGTTGAATGGGAACTGCAAGCGGAGAAGATCGATTGACTTTTAAACCCTCCGGCCTCTCCTCACATGGGCGGAAGTTGGGAACGCTTGGTGCGCTCAGTGAAAGTGGCATTGTCAGCAACTCTCTTGAGAAAGACGCCAATTCCATTGTTTTGTGTTTACTTATAGATTGTGTTGTGAACCGTTTATGGATTGATATTTATGCTAATGATGACTTTATGATTGAATGATTTCATTCTCAAATTTATGATTAAGCTTTAATTGTTGATTAACGTTAAGAATAGTCATTTAAGCATCTTTAAGCATCTCTCATCATTTTCACAACAACACAGTTTAGATTAAAATATTAACATCTTCATTCATGGATCATTTTACACGAGCAAAATAAGAGTAAAATAAATAGATGCATTTACTATAAATAAATAGAAACAGTTAGTAAAAATTTAAAATAAAGTCTAGCTAGAGCACAAAGAACTGCAAAATTAACATTTTTAACATTCAATTTGACATGGAGTGGCGAACTGAAGTAAGAACTCTTTATTGACTGCCAAAAAAGTATCTCAAAGTTAGTAGAGATCCTCATGTTATCATTCGCATCATCCTACATGCAAACTTGAAATAATAAATTGCATTCTCACATCATCATAATAAACTTTAATGTTAATTAACGAAACTTTTGTATTCTTAAGTATTTGACTTAATTTGAAGGGGGGATTAGTTAGGGCCGTCGGTGATCTTAGTGAAAAAAGCAATTTGATTCTGTCTGACACGATAGTTGTGAAGCCACTTTTCTCCTTTTGTGCTGCTTCCGTCGAGTTCATCCCTCCACTTCCCCTTTGGCAAGTAAATATCTCTCTCGGTAGCATTGGGTTTAATGACGGGTGCGACGATAATGTCTCCGCCGATGCTAAACTCGTCCCACACTTTCAAGCAATTGGGATCATTGGGATCAATAAGCCAAAGTGGGCGGATCATGCCAAGTCCGCTCGTAAGTGCCTCATCAATTGCCTTCTTAAGATATCTGAAGAGCTTTTTCTTCCTTATTTGATTCATCTTGGTGGCAAGGTCTACGACGAGGCTGTCGTAGTCGCTCGGGAGAAAGGAATATTGAACTACAGGAAGGAAATGAGCAAGTTGGAGCCATCGCATATATAAATCCTTCTCGGGCTTCTTTCCATTGTCCCCTCCGATGCTTCCCGGAATGATGAAGGGGAATCCTGTGACTCCGAGAGTCAACATGTTTGGTATGAGACTCTGCAATCCCTCCCAAGACCTCTCGGTCGGGCTGAGAGCCACGAAAGTCGGCAACTTGGGTAACTTAACTGCACTTGAGAGTCCAATGGTCTTGACATTCGGCACGGCCCGGAGTGCCGTGAGAAATAGGTCTTTGTAGTAGTCCAAGCTCGAGAGTCTCTCTTGGAACTCGTAGTAATGAGGGAAGTCAGTCGCAGTTCCGACGTCGGCAAATAATGCTTCTATTTTGTACTTCTCCACGAGCAGGGTTACTTTTTCTTTCAACCACACTCGGGCTGTTCCATTGGTCACGTCAAGGACGGCAAAGAGACCTGGGCTGTGATTTTTAAATTGGGTCAATGCAGGAACCCTTTTTGTCTCCCTTTCCTTTGCCCATAAATTAAGGGGGAGGGCCTCGAGATAATTTTTGGACTCTGTGCTAAAGAAGGGCTGGATGGTGAGAGCCACTTTGAATCCTCGTCGCCGACTTATATCAAACGTCTCGACCATGGTTGGGAATTTCTCTGCGTCCACTTCCAAATCCCCAATACTCCTCTGCCACGACTCGTCTAGGAGGATATAGCCTTCAGAAATGTGCAGAGCTGCGATGCGATCCGTGTGATTTAGCAGAGACGCTTCCGAGATATTACCGCCGAGGATGTCTGGGTGGATTCGCCAGATCGGGGAGAGAGCCAGTGCATACGTGGAATGGACATCTTCGTGCTTCAATCCGTCCCAAATGTCTTTGTCGGCCAGAAAGACACTCATTTCCTTCACGCTGTCTCCCGTGCATATGGTATAGTTTAAATTATTCACTGCACCGGGATACGCGAACTTGTTCTGTTGGGCCGAGATGCAGAGGTAATTGGGTTCCTGGTTTATTGAAACGAAGAGCGGAATCTCCGATGGCACTTTCAAAGCCCCACCTGGAGCTGAGACGAATAAACGGTTCATCGTCCGCCCCCATTCCTTCCGTCCGATCTTATTCCCCGTTGTAAACGGGGACAGGGGCATGAAGGTTCGATTGAGGGGCCATTGATTTGAACCCATTTCACCCCCGCCGTACCAAAAACTCCCCTTACTATTCCCGATGTCAAAACAATCTTTGACTTTAAAATTCTCATTGAGACTTTCCCAGAAGATGCCGTAGCATTGGATGCTTGGCTTTTCACTCCCGTCAACGTTCTCCTTTTTTCCATTGGTCTCGACAGTGCTGAAGTACAGCCGGGCTTTGTTCATCCATTCTAAGCAGGTTTGATTTTCCTTTTGATGAACGGGGAGACATGGCCATGCCTTGTCTTTCTTCGTCATCGTCCATCCAAGCGTCCCAGTCAGAACTTCTTTCCCCTTCCAATTGCTCACCCGAATCCTCCTATCTTTGGCTGAGAACCGAATTTGCTCATAGTAAGCTTTCTGTGGGAGCAAAGGGAAAATCAGTGGAAGGAGGAATTAAAAGATGCTGGCTGAGGAGAATCACAGTTTTAAGTCACTACATTATGGATAGGATAAATCCTAATTAGGGTCGGAGGAAGACCGCTACGGGCAACCTGACGAGTGCTCGGGAAGTAAATCACTTTTCTTTAATAAATTTCTCATTTCATTTATCTAGTCCTCTTTCTTGGGAAACTCAATTATATCATCCCATATGCTCGGGCTTTTAAAGTTTTCCCTTCCCGTGGAATCTCATTATGAAGACGCGAAAATCTAATTTCAGATAATTCATTCATATCATGTTTCTTGAAAGAGCCTCTCAACTTTTCTATCATATTTCGATTGCAAAGATATGAAAGTGGGAATTAAGTTAAGATTGAAACTTACCTGAAGTTCCTTTTCTTTATGGATGACATAAATGGACCCAACGAGGAGGAGAATCGTGAGGAGAAGGAAAGCCACGAAGGCATGGAGTTTGTATTCACCTGGAGGTTTCCTCCTCTTCAAGACTCCCGGGACTGACATCTAAAGGGAAGGAAAGAGTGGAATTATATCTAATTTACTTTTTACTTCTCTACTATCGCAAAATAACAAATCCCATGAGATGTAATAAAACGGACGTTCTGATCGCGTATTTCTATTTTATTTTCTACTGTCTCCCACTTTAATTTCTTAAAAAGAAAAAATTCCAAGAATTCATTTATAAATCTCTTTATAATGTGTTATACACTATGGCTGATCTTTAGTTCATATCATTATATAGTGACAATAATCGTAAAGATATTTTCATAAATTTATACACATCATGTGTGAAATATTTTATGACTTACAATTTTACAAGTTGTGTTGTAATTTAAATAAACTTTGTAATGTTCAAAAAGATAAGAAATCGCAAAAGGGTCTATTACGCATTTTACAGAATGCTGTGAGAGTATTTGAATAATGGACATTACCCCAGAAAATTTCCCTTTGATGAAGTTCTTAATATTCTGTGGACTATTCAAAGGAATTTTCGCTTCTTCTTCATCTTCAGGATTTGATTTGAGATAGTTTGAGTTCATAATCTTAAGTGGGATAATGCCGGATTTGCGTCGACCAGCAAGTGAGCGTTTACTCGAGTGCCTATAACGAGTTCATTTCATTTTATTTACCAAATCATGTTTAAAGAGGAGTTGAGTATTAAAAGAAGATTTTCATTACTGGCGAAACTCAATTTCATCAGGATCAAGGTCTTCATTGTTGATTTTAGGAGCTTGGGAAATTCCGACTCGACGTTTTTTCCTGGGTTCAGAGGCATGAGAAGGACCAGGAGAATCTGAAGGAGATTGATCCATTTCGCTCAATTCGCTCAATTCAATTTCACTCTCTGAGCGAATAATTGCATTGCAATCACCAAGAGTCTTCTTTACATCTTGAACTGCTGACTTGACAAGCGAGTCAGCAAGCGAGTCACGTCGGTTTTTACTATTTGTTTCCTAAAATTTCATTAAAATCAGTTATATTAGTAAAAGATCAATAAAATTTAGTAAGAAATACATTTGTACCCCAAGGAATGCTATGTTATATGTATGTATACTATGCTATGCCTATTAATTTAACCAAAACAAATTATTTTTATTAGAAATTAACCGCAACTATAATGCCCATATTCATAATTTTAAAATAAATAAAACGTCTCGAGCAATAAACTTTGCCAGGAGTTGTTGAGCCAACATTAAGAGTGCTTGATGTTCAAATAAAAATAGGGAGTAATTTTTCCTTTTAAATTTTTTACGCTTATCCTGAATCCCGAGGTATTTGTATTGTTCGCATTCTTCACAAAAAGAATTTAATTGAACCACACGGCATGTGGATAGAGATGAAGAAAAGAAGAATGGTTCACCTTGGTTTCTTTTGAAGATTCCCTTCCTTCCTTCAACACGAGGAGGAGAGCAATAATGATAATGACACGAACGACTCTTCAACTCCAACTGAATCAACTTCAACTCTTCGAAGAAACTTAAACTCTTTGAGCCATTAAAATTACTTTCAATTTCAACGTCGTCCCATTCTCTCACAAAACTGTTTATCATTCCTTGCCACTGGAATAACATACAAGTTTGGTGGTGTAAAACCAATTACCTATACGAACTCCTGACAATATAAATACAACAATATATAAAGTTGTCCTTATCCCTGGGCAATATCCAAGTAAATATTCAAGAGACTCAAATCTCAGAAACAGTCATGTTGTATAATTTCAATTTACTTTGCATTTTGTCCCCTTTTATGCATACAACTCAGAGCATATTTGGTTCTTTACTTGATAAATTAATGTATGACTTCATACGACATTATGGTCTAAATAGGCTTGTTTTTAATTAGCAAATAACTTTTGCATAAACATCATTAAAATGCACTTTGAAAAGAGCTATAAGTATTTTTGCTTTTAAATGATTACATAATGAGCCTATTTTGGATCTAGTATATTGACTCATTTACCGTAAATTTAAAAACATGCAATTGCTGGATTATGTATATTTTATTTTTAGTGTCTGTAATGTTCGTGAACGTGAGACATTAAAGTTGATACTTGTTAATTTCAAATGTATAAATGGACGATAAGAGCAAACAATACACAAGTTTAGATCTCTTTGAATACGAGTCCCATTATAACTAAAAAAAATATTGCTTGTTCGCTCACATTAACTGGATAAAACCGCTTTGGCTTCCATTATAACATTCGAACCAATTGATTATACATTAATCTTCATTTAACACACTTTAGGCTTTTTATGAATAAAGGCACACACTTTTTAACTCAAATCATTTAATCATTTAAAAAATCTCATTAAATATTATTATTTAATTTAATTTATTTTTCTTTATTTTACTTCACTTTTATTTAAAATGAGCTGATGTCTCATTAAATATCTACTCTTATTATGAAACTTCTTTAGTCTGAAATATTTTATGGTGTATTGCTTTAAAATGAAGATACCTTTTTGAGGACTTAATTTGGTACAGTTTGTTATTCGATTTTTGACTCTAATCAGGTTTGAGTTCAATTATCACTTAATAACTAATCAGAGTGACGAGGAAAAACTCGTGTTTGAGTTCAAGACTGAATGATGCATGAGTTTTAATATGAAATTATGCTAACGACATATCAAATTGAATGAGCACACAACTAACCAGATTAATAAATCTAAAGATTAGCTCATCATCCAATACAATAGTAAAACGAATACCTAATCTATAATAAAGCGAAAACTATATGAGAAATAAGAATTATTTAAAATTAAAAGATCAACAAGTTCTATACTAATCTGACTCTTTGTATCCGTATGATGATATAATGGCATTTAAGTATATAATAGCTTTAGCTCTATAATGTTTTTTATATAATGTTATGTCAAGAACATGTTAGGTATGTTTATCTCTGTTGAAGTCTAAAGCGTGTCATATCATATCATCTCAATCGAAATCAAAGATAGAATTGTATTGAAACGCATCTTTCAAGAATCAGAAAGTTCATGCTTAAAACATTAGATTAAGTAAATAAAAGCATAACTACAACATACCTATCTATTTACTTTACATTTATTTACATGCTTCCGCGAATAAGGTAAAGGTAAGTGTAGTCATTTATTCATATTCTATGTAGACAAGGTTCTACTTTTCTTAACAAGCATTTGCTTACATACACAAGCGTATTTATGTGAGTTATTGTTGATAAATATTATTTAAATAATTTTTTTCATGTACTACTGATATGTAATATAAGAAAATAATGAATATATAGTGAGATAATGGCTGCCTTTCACAATGTAAGCTTTAAGCATAATTTTTTGAATTAGAGTTATTCAGTCAGTGGTTTACTATTTCAACTTTACTAGTTTTATTTGATCGCTTAATTTTTGAATTCTGATTGCTACCGCACATTTATATTTTATTAGTTAATGTGTCGAGTATCTCAATTATATATTGTAATCGACAATGGCAATATTGTATGTTTTTGTATGAAATTGTATTAAACATTAAATTAATGGCATTAAATATTTTATAATCCTTTTCTAATAAAAATGGTAGGCATTAGAGAGATGGAACTGACCCAACTGTATTCAGTAATTTGAAGTAAGAGGTCGAGTCCAGAGGGAAGTGAAACTGAGGCTCTTCTTCCAATATTTGTCAAATTTGGAACTTCGTCTCTCATTTCTTCCAACTCGGCTTCGATTTCCATCTCACGCAATTTCGTGGTTTCTTCTTCAGCTTCCTCCATTACTTCTAAACAATCTTAAGATATTAATAAACTCGAGCCGAACTCCAATGTGTGTTTGTTGAAAATCTTTTATTTAACAAAACTTCCACTTTCTTTGAGACTTCTCTGAACGTGAGGAAGAATGAAACTAATGGTTCCTGAAGGTGAGAAAACTGCTGGCTGTCAAAAGAAGGATCTGAGATATAATTCAACAATATTTATGCGATATTCCGATAAAGGCAATATAATAAAAAGGAGGCGCTTGAACTTCTTTTGTCTTTAGAAAATAGTTATTAAATCATGAGTGATTGCGTTCAATTCACACATTGAAGGAGAGATAATTGAGGGTTAATACTTCGCTTGGCTCGGCCGCTTAAACGATTAATTCTTTTGCTCGATTTAATCTTTCTTTTAAGCAAAGGTTTAACCAGAGCCAGAGCTCAGTTTGAGATTATATTATAAGCTCATTAAGAGCAACCAAAAAGATCTTCAATATAAATGATATACGATATTAGTAGGTAGTCTCATAAACTTTAATAGCGTAGCATTTTATAGACAAAACGGAATGTTCATAAGCATAAGTTATTATAATAGTAAACAATTAGGTATAATGTTAAATATAAAGAACCAATATGCACAAAAATGGCTAATTGAAAATCTGCCTGAGCCCTCGATTCACCTCATGCATAATTAATAAGAGTTTAAGGAGTATCAAGTGTGTTGCCTGAATAATCGTGCGTTTATCTGGCTCATAATCAAGTGTTTAACTAATGTATAAAGATTAACCACGTTTTTATTTATTATTAAATATTTTATGTAATACAGCACAACTAAAAATATATAATGCTCGTTATTTAAATGTGTATTCATAATATGATTTAGGACAAAACATTTGAAAAGAATTTTTAAGTTTTACCTTAGTTATATTGTCAAATGCCAAATTATCTGCATAAGTAATGTAAATTGACTAAACCTAATGGTGAATAATAAATTATTAAAGATAAATATATGAGTTCTGGTTTTTTTCTATCTAATGATTTTATTTCATTTGGTGACTTATAAAGTTATTGAGCATTATGGAAGCTTCATGTGAATTTAAATTTTTGTGATTTCTTTGACTTGACAAAAACTTGTGTATAGACAAAATTTAGACATTGAGAATAAGGTTGAAGATTTATAGTAAATGGTCGCTACTTCCTTTCTTCTCTTCGCATTCCTTCATTTAAAAACAAATAATTGGATGAGAATTTGTTTTTAATATTAAATTAAAATTAGTTAAACATATATAATAAAAATTACAATATATATAAAGTGTTTTAAAAGTAGTGCGAGTAAATTTTTATTACCGAAGTATCAGCAAGTTGGTTGCCAGTTTGAAGAAGGGCAAGTAGAATGGCTGAAGTTTCCGCCACCACCTTTCCATAAAGGATGCAAGTTATTAAATTGGTTTAAAACATTTTTATAAGTTACATAATGGTATCAAATGTGTTTGTGTTCTTACATGGAGATGAGCAGCATTGTTTGCAGTCTTCGCCTTCGTTGAAAATGAAAGGTGCAAAATCATTCCGGTAAGTTGTCCTGTCAGCCATCGCGGCGCATGAGAATCTTGGAATTCTTTCAGGTCTCAAACTCGTCCTCATCTCAATTGGAAGTGGAATGAAATCATTCTAAAATTTAAAATATTAAAGTTTTATAAATTATATTTACATTATAATATTTTTTTAAATAAATAATTACTATTCAATACTTTTAAAATATTTTGATGATATACTAAGGACTGAATTATCTCACCCTGTAAGTTGTCCTGCATTCAAGTGGAGCACAAGAAAATTCAATGTCGTTGAACTTCTTGGTCAGTGGTTGCTTGGCGTACATATATTCTCGACAGCCATATGGGATGTATGAGCATTTATACGTTGTGCATCCCTCCATTGGGGCACAAGAAGGGTCAAAGGTCGTGATCGGCTTGAGACTTCTCACTGGCTTCATGCATTTGGGAGGAAAGTCGCATTTGTACGTGGTGCAGCCTTGCATTGGAGAACAAGACGGGTCGAAGGTCGTGAGCGGCTTGAGACTCCTCGCTGGTTCGACGCACTTTGGTGGATAGTCGCATTTGTACGTGGTGCATCCTTGCATTGCGACACAACATGGGTCAAAGGTTGTAAATGGCTTCAAGCTCCTCGCCGGCTCCACACATTTGGGAGGAAAGTCGCATTTGTACGTGGTGCATCCTTGCATGGGGGCAGATGATGGGCTGAATGTTGAAAATGGCTTAAATGACCTGGCCCGTTCGGCGCAATTGACAATTTGTGGACATGGCGAACAGCAAGACATCTAGAAGGGTTCTCAATTGGAAGAATCTAATTCGAGCCAAATCTCCTTATTTCTCTAAAAATAATGCACAAGAAAATAAAATGTTTCAAACTAACTTTTCCTTCCTTTCTCCATGGTCCTTTCTTCTACGCATTTGTTTTATAAACTTTGTATTTCTATTGATTTCTCAAAATAAATTAAATTATTTTAATAAATTCTTCAGAGTTGAAACTTGACATAGACAATGTATCGTATTTTTATAACAGGTAAATGCGCATTTTTCTCAAATGCTCAACATGTTTAGTTTCTTGACTCATGTCGTTTTCAGAATTTGTCTCATTCTATAGTCAACTCGTGTGAAGTTGAGGAATGATTGAATTTAAAATAAATATTTGGCGATTTTATTTTAAAAAATAATAAATTATAATATGAACTACCTATGATTATAAACAAGAGAAAGTTATTATTGGTTTCCTTTCGGGGTAAAACGTTACAATACCGACTTCATGTGCATGTGCCTCGAATTCTTTATTAACAATCAACTTTATAGAATTTACATTATTATAATTTCATCATCATTTTTATTTTTTGCTCTGATAGGGACGAGGGAGGAAATCCTTTCTTTTGACAAATAAAATATTGACCGTACGATCAAGTAAAGATTGTTCGGCTTTTAAAACAGTACCATAATATGCAAATTTTTAATATTTTAATGAGGATTTATCAATAAAGTAAAGCATTCTCTCTAAAATCATTTAAATCAATGAATGGTTACACTTAGCTTACAAATTACATATATAATCCTTCCTACCTCATATGTTGGGTTTAATGTTAAACCACATTATCAATAAAGTACAGCATTCTGTTTAGAATCTATTTAAATCTTTTGTATTGTTACACTTTTTCTTATGACAAATCTAAAGACAAATTAAGGATGATCCTAAAGAACCTACCTCATATTTTGGGTTAAATGTAATCTCTTCGTTAGTTAAACGACATTGCATTAAAGTACATAAGAGAAATGTTGTGATTTTTTAACACACAAAGACCTTATATTTAAACATTGTAAGGTACATTTAATCTGTGGTAGGATCTTCATTTATCTCCTAATATTTCCAATGAGCGCAAATGCCGATATTGGACACCCCTGAGATTTGACTTCCCGTAAGTGACAACGACGCTTGCTGTGTGTACATGCCACATGTACCTATCATTGAATAGATCTTCTAACGGTTACGGTTCTATACAGATGTCCAATAACATGATGAAATGGGAGATCACAGATCATTCCGTATTGACCTGTTCTTTAAATCCGGGTATTTAGGAGGGACCGTTCCAGGCCATTGTGGAGTGTAATGTTGAGGAGGTGGATAGTTGCTTCCTCTTTCTCAAGAGGCCATTGCATTCTTCTCCGTTCTCATGTGTGTTGTTGGGCGAATCAATGATTATTTCTGCATTGCTCTGCTCACTTTCATTGAATCTCATCTCCCATCTCCCGCAATCAACCCCTTCATCCCCCTTCTAAACTTACTTTTCTACTTTTTCCCTACTTCATCTAAATAACATAAATCGATTAAAAATGAAACGTAAAATTAACACTTGGAAGAAGTAGGTGAGGAAGAAGGCAGTGAAAAACTGAGCAAAAGGGGAGGTGAACGACTTAAAATAAAGTTAATAATTTATCTATTGGGGCTCAAGTTGCTCTCAAGTTGACAGAGCTCATGTTCAAAGTTAATTGTCATTTATGCCTTTCGAATTGTTTGTGTGTTGAGTTTAAATCTCCAGACACTACGCAGTCAGTAGCTATAAGAGATAATTCCAGAAATATCCATATACGTATGTTACAAATAAGGGCTGAGATTAACTCTCATAATTACTAAAACACTTTACATTTATGTGTCAAGAAATATTCTCAAGTGACGAAACCCTTGGAAGCCTTTCGACCGGTTTCAACATCTCTAGTCAAATGTGACATTGTGGTTGGAGGTGTTTTAAAGGAGAATACTTGCTTAAAACTCTATTCCATGAAATAAGTATAATGTTATAAGTTTAAAGTGAAATAGCTGAAATAAGAATCCACTTTACGTACCTTAGCCCCACCGTAAAAGACAAAGAATTTTAAGAATGAATGTCATGAAAATTTTATTTTAAATGAAAGAATTTCCTAATTGTTTCAAGCTAAAAATTTGACATACAATGAGCCATATGACCCAATAACTTAATCATTTTGAAATTAGTCTTTTAAACATCACAATCATTTATTTCGCGAATACGAAACCTGTATTTAAACAATCAATTAATTATAAAAAAGTAAAAGCCATTAAAATAAGGCTTCCATTTTAAACCTCATTAGGAACTCGTAAAGCCTCACCGAATATTCACTAAACCTCAGGTATATTAACTTGCCTCATGAATATTCAAGCATCTCAGGTAAAGCTCAATATGTCTCATATATTTATATAACCTCAATAATAGTTAAAAATAAAATAATTTTGCCTTTTTCTTATTTATAAATAAATAGGTAGTAGATTTTTTTATCATATGACTCAAAGGCTCTCGACTATAAACAACAAATCCTATCAAATTCAAATTCAAACAAGTCAGTCATATAAATATAAATTTATTCTTTAATAAAATTATTATTTACTGGATTAATTCAATTATTCGATTTTAATATTATTACGATCTGTTTAATATATTTTATTAATATTAATTATTTTACTAATGAATAAATTATCAATTAAAATTATTTTTTAATGGCTTGAGGTGCTTTAATTTACTTGAGGTCAAATAATACACTTGAGACATTTTACCCTATTGTTGAAGCCATTTGATAGTTATGGATGGAATAATACCATTGAGGTGGTGTGCATAATACCTGAGGTATAGTGAGTATTACCCGAGATATAGTGAATTATTGGTGAGGAATAGGAAAATATTCACCTAAAACAAGTATTGAAGAGGAAGATGAGCGAAGTGGTTAATCCTTGGGCTCCTCGAGTAGTGAAGATCTACAAAAGTGACACAGGGTTCGGGTTTAATGTGCGAGGTCAAGTGAGTGAAGGAGGACAGCTGCGAAGCATTAATGGAGAATTATACGCCCCTCTCCAGCATGTGTCCGCCGTCCTTGAGGGAGGTGCCGCCGAGCTTGCCGGGATTCGGAAGGGAGACAGGATATTAGAAGTGTAAGGAAATGTCACATTATTTATATACCCTATTTGAATTTTATACAAATGCCAAGAAAATGTAATGAAAATTTGTATTTCCAGAAACGGAATCAATGTTGAAGGCTCAACACATCGTCAAGTTGTCGATCATATTAAATCAGGAGGAGATGTTCTCACGTTAACTGTCATCTCCGTGTCTCCGCAGGTAAAGATTCAGAAATTCCTTTTGATTAATGGGATTCCGTATTCTTATTGATTTTATTTTAATTTTGTGTTTACTAATATTATTGTGATTTTGTCATTGTCTCAGGAGGCAGAGCGACTTGAGCCAAATGAAGAAACGACGAATTTCCCTTCATACGACTATAGCGAGAAGCGATCCCTTCCGATTTCAATTCCCGATTATCAATACAAGTACAATGAGAAGACAGGAGAGCGGTATGTGGTTTACAACATCTACATGGCTGGACGTCACCTCTGCTCCCGCCGTTACAAGGAGTACTCTAATCTCAATATGAATCTCAAAAAGGAGTTCTTGGGCTTCAACTTCCCAAAGCTTCCGAGCAAGTGGCCATTTGCGTAAGTTGGAAATTCCCACATTGTTCACTCGGGGTGAATATTTAGCAGTTCGTCTAACTATGGCCTCTTTTATTAGTCTTAACGATCAGCAGCTTGACACTCGTCGAAGATCCCTAGAACAATATCTCGAGAAAGTTTGCGCCGTCAGAGTCATCGCAGAATGCGAAATTATGCAAGAGTTTCTCACAGACGATGAGCAGGTGACTTGGCTTAACTTTTATTTCAATGCTTCAATTTTTCCTTTTCCGGTGGCTCACTTGTGTATTGTTCCTTAGGGATCTGCAACAAAGATAGACCTTAAGATCCTTCTTCCGGATAGGGAGGTCGTGACGATCAACGTCCAGAAAAACGCCAATGCAGATGAAGTCTACAAAGCATTAATCAACAAAATAAACATGAGTCCAGAATCCGCTAAGCTCTTCGCTTTGTACGAAATTGTCGAATACAACTTTGGTAAATAAAAATGATAATATAATTTTAAACAAACTATACTAGATCTCGAATATTGTCGAAGCATAAATACATTATTATATTTTAAAAATTTAAAATATTTTTCTTCAAATTGGATTTTTTAAATTACAGAAAGAAAATTAGCACCTAACGAATTTCCACACAATTTGTACATTCAAAATTACAGCACTGCAACATCAACTTGTCTCAGCATTCGAAAGTGGCTATTCACAGTTAGCAAAGAGCTCAGTGTCTCAATTGACGAACAAGCAAGCACATACTTCTTTTGGCAGGTCAGAGTTGAACATGGTTGTACAATATTTAAACTTTCTCATTCAAGTTCTAACAAATGTATTTACATTTTGGATCTTTTATATTTTATTTAGGCTGTTGACGACGTAAACAGGGGACATATCAAAGCAGCTGACCGTCTTTATCAGCTCAAAGCGCTTCAAGACGCTTCAAGAAAAAATGAATATCTCAAATTAGCCAGGCAACTTGACGGCTATGGAGGAATCGTGTTCCCTCATTGTCCATGCGATTCCAGAAAGGAAGGCCATGTAATTGCTACTGTGTCATCGGCTTCATTTGAATTACAAGCATGTAAAGAAGATGGAACTCTTGAGGTAGACATGAATCACATCTAACCATTAGTTTATCTCATATTGGAACAATTTATCCGCATGAATAAATTTCAATTTCAAATATTCTAATTTTTCCTATTTTGAACTTATAGTCTCAAATAATCCATTTTTCCTGGTCATCAATAATTCAATGGGACGTGGATGATGAAGGAATGGCCTTCGCATTCCAGTACCAAAGACCCGAAAAGCCTGCTCGATGGGTCAGGATTTTCACTAATTATGTAAGCGAAACTCTCAATATTTTAACTTCTATAATAATATGATTACTTGGTATTCATTAAATATTTTCTTTTAAGATTATGGTTTATATAATAAACTTTCGCTAAACTATTTATAATAAACTTTAACTATTTCAGTTCCATTTTATGAATGATTGTTTCGAGAAAGTCAAAGAAGAAGTGATATGCGGCGGAAATGACAAGAAAGCCATGATTCAAAACAACGGTCGATCCCTGGACCAACATAATAATGAACAATCTGATATTGATATGTAGCATTTAAATAATATACATTACACATAATTACTCATTAAGATTCCACACTTCAACAGGACTGATTTTATTATTTTAATAGACAAGTTATAAGTATTTAATTTTTGAATTTATCGTGACATAAACCAAAAACCAGAATCAAAATGTTTTATGATAGACTAAAGACTAGGCCTAAGATAACTTGTTACATATTAAGTTTTAAGTATACACGTATTTACAATAATATTGGGAGTGGAAGTCTTGATAACGCGTACAAGTTTGGAAGGCGGGGGAGGAGGCGGGAAGGAAGTTGGGAGTGGAGGGGCCGGACTGAGAGGAGGAGATCGGGTACCCAGGGAGATTGCCAGGAGGAGGGCGACGGGTGGGCGACGGCCGCCTCGAAGGAGAGCCGAGCTCACCAAGGCCTGGCCTGCTCTTACCACCCGCCTCTGAAGCTCCATCACACTCCTATCCGGCCTTGGGACGAGGCGAGAGCTTCCCCCTTCCCGCGACACATCGATTCTCCCTCCCCTTCTTTCCATTCACAACTCACACTGCTCAGAGTTCCTCCAGAGCCCCGGATAGCTCGTACTTCCCTCCTTTCTTCCCGGCCATCCTCTTTATTTTCCCGCAACACTCGCACCTCACGACCTGCAATTGAATTAAAGCCAATTTTATTCAAAATTTCAAAAGAGTAAGGGCGATTTTTACAAGTTTCATTCATAAAACTATCATATATAAACGTTCAACATTCTTAGTATTAGACACTTCAAGATAGATAGGCTCTGCTTACAATGGAAGGAGACCCCCTTCGTCGTCCCTTCCTCCGCCTCACTCGGAAGATACCATTTGTACCAGGAACCAACACGGTCCGACATCCCTTGCACATTGATCGTTTCATAGTGAAATCTCTGTAAATGCAGAAGAAAAGAAACTAGCCTCGGCCCAGTTGGTTTGCCAGTGTAGGATGGCTCTCGAACGGGGGAAGATTAGGGAAATTAGCAATCTCGAGTTTTTCTTACATTTTAGCCGGAGTTTTCTCTGAGATCGTGGTTAAGACTTGGCCGTAGTATTGAGATAGCATGGGGGCGACTCCAGCCAGCAACTCAGAAGCCTATTCGCGTGAAATAATTTTGAATGATAAAAGTGAGGCGAGAGAGAATTTTTTTACATGGCCTCTTTTTATCACTATTTAGTATTACAAATATTATTATTAATACAAATACAAGTTAAATAAATTACTTGATATAAGAAGTTGACTCTGTGACAATGCTCCTTCCCTTTAACACCAGTAATTCCTTTCGGCATTTTCTCCTAGAGTCTAGCTCTTGCAGTGACACAAGTGACACAGCACACAGAAGTGTAGTTTGTAGAGGCACCAGGCGCTCCACACCAAGAAGATCAGTCTTGGAGTCTGCACTTAACACCGCGGAAGGGAGATTGTCACTTGGCACATTGGGAGATGAGAATGGTAAATGGCAAAGGAATTGTTGCCGATTTTGAAAGTGCCAGGGTTTGATGAGCGTAGTAGGGAGTGGTGGAGTAGGCCCAAGAGGACGGTAAGTGGATTGGGCGTTTGCTTGGAGTGGGCGTCTACTTGAGGGAGGCCGGGCCTCCTCCAAAGCTAAGCGACCAAGAGGGTAAGTAGGTCTGACCTAGAAACGGAATTCTTGAGCGCCAGATGCTCGGCCAAGGAACGAGACCAGAGCTTCCCTTGCTCAACATGCACCAAGGAATGCACTTCCCCACCGGCCCTTCACGCGCAACTCCTCACGCACTCCGCTTACCTCCCCAACGTCTCCCCTCTCCCAACGTCCCAATGCAATTCCCATTCAATCCCATCACATCACTCCCATACCCAAGCGTCTTCTTCACCCTCGGCGAGCACTTGCAGAGAACCCCTTCCTCAACTGTTCCAATCTCTACCTCTAGCCCTTACCTTCACTTCCTCTCCAATGGACGGAGGATTTAAGTAGCCAGTTCCTTCAAATTTCCATTTCTAAATTAATATTCTATTCGACCAAGAAAATATGCTAAACGATGAAATGGATGTGGATGTTACTGGAAATGGTGACTAGACATTGAATGGTTTTTGACTTTTTTAAGTGTGACCGGTAAGGATGGAATAAAAAAAGATCCATGCTTGCAAAATGATGTTGGTGGATATGTTTGGAAAAACAATTCAACGATGTGTATATATTTACAAGAACAATGAAATAAAGGAGGTGAAAACGGAAACAACGGTTTGGTTTTCTTTTTAACATTATTTTTAAATCTTTTACGCACAAAAAGAAATACTTTAATTATAAATTAAAAAATGTTTCAAACAGGGAGTCGAGATTACATTAGAGCATACATAGTACATACAAACACACATGTTTCTTCATGCAATGAGTGAATAAATTAGATAATTGGGCGAATGTATTTAATGTTGAGGGGGTTCACAATGGAGCCTGTCGTGTCAGTTTTTTAATTGAAGAATCTCTTAAGGGAAGAAGCAGAGAGCGATAGGAGTTTGATCGGAGAGATACGAGAAGGGGGAGACTCCGTCTAATTTCCCTCAATTTAGTTTTAATGGCTGGTTGGAAAGTTTTATTGCTAGGTCTGGGGCCGTTGATTGGACTTGGGAAGGTAAGGCTTTTTCGTGTATGAAGTATAAAAAATATGCCTTTTTAGCCAGTGAGTGTTGGGTTGGAGCTTCTCATGCATCTCTTCACCCGCATCGTCGCGTCTCATGCTTCCTGAGAATTGGAGGGACCAGAGTGGGGATTGGTTTTAATCAGTGTATGAGTTTGAAGGTATGTCGTAGGCTGGATGCGTTGGGGCGCTTAGGCCTCCACTTCGCCGATACATGCTTTGAGAAAGCTCTCAAGTCGCTTTCGTGCATCTGCCACCCTCTCCTCTTGGATCCGGATATCTTCTTCTCCCACCATCAAGGCCTAAACGAAAATTGTCAAACATTTAGAAAACAATTAATTTTATTCGCAATTCAAAATTGTAAGAAAAATATTTCTAAACGGCGTTAATTCAGACAATTTTTTTAAAATCATAATAAACATCAATAAAAATAAACAATTGATAAATAATTTATTGTACATATGAATGGCATTTAAAAATATTAATTTTTTTCTTCTAAAAAAGCAAAAAAAGTAAAAGGATATACGTGGATGAGAGGTTGATCAGGATTGAGGAAAACTCCAGGATTCATTTCTAAGTTGGATTTGTCGCCTTTTTGACCAATAATTGGAGCTCCAGTGAGGTGAAGAGCCGTTGCAACGGACTGGAGCACTGTGTCAGCAGTTATCCTCGGTCCAACTGCATTAACTCCTTTTGGAAGATCAAGGGGATCGAGCTCATATCCAGAAGGATCACATGCTCTCAATCCTTCTAGCCTTTTCTCCCAGAATAACTGAAAAAGTTCATAATAAAAATCTTATTAAATCTTATAAAATGATAAAACATGCTTAATTATCTTCACTAAATACCTGTTTTGGTTTGTCTTGGTGGCCGTGCTTAAAGTCTTGTTTGACCCTACTGTCAGGTTGAGTTTTGGATAATGTGACAGGCTGCTTGAAAATCGAAGCTGTTTGCCTTATTGGAGGAATGAGCGCTGTATCATTTCTTGTTGGACGACTGGTATTTTAATAAAACATTTAATTAATAAGTAGTTATTAATAAAATATACATAGATAAATTAAGCACAATGACGTATAAAAAGGAAAAAGTGAAAATACACAAAGACAAATGAATACTTTTTATGCTGTTGAACATCAATCAAAAGTATCCAGAAAATATATTAATTAATAATTAGCTTTATATTAAATAAATAGCAATGTATTCTGTTTTTAATCAATTGAAACCTTATTATTGAAACCTTACTTTGTGTAGTCATAATGAGATTTTTGCTTTTTGCTCTTTCTTAAAAGTAGAGATGTAGCTTTTCCCGTTTGGAAATCAAAGGTTGAAAGGTCAGCTGAGTCCCCGAGATAGCGGACAAGTTGAGGCTTGGTCCGAAACTTCTTCCCACTTGGGCTGAAATAGCAGACGTCCACCTTTCCTGCCGAAAGTCCCGACTTTCTTATGATTTCTTCCCGTATCCATCCTTTCGGGAGAGCTTCGCAAGGGAACTTCTTCCTCTCGACCAACTCCATTGGATCTGATGAAGGGCTATTGCGTAAATTCTCTGGATGACGTGTCTGGACTTCCCTCTGCGAAATCTCAGCTATTATACTTGATTAATATTTAAGTTAAATAGTCTAATAAAGAGGCTTTGTAGTGGAGGAGCTTTTGGGTTGGAATTGAAAGTAAATGACAAGGGAGTTCAAATTCTTCTGAGCGAATCTTCTAATTTTGCAACTTCAGATGTCGCTTGCTCTTCGTTTGTTTTGCTTATTGCTTTCTATACATCTTCATGCATGGATCTTCAAGTGCAAAAGTGTGAAGAAGTGGAGATGAGTTTCCCTTGCTCATTGCCCTTTACGATACCGGGCATTTATGTATGAGGCAGGTAAATGAATTGGTCTGGTAAATACCTTTTTAGTTTGGAGATGGAACAACACCAGTTCTCCTTTTGCTTGGGATGAGGTAGGAATAGAAGTGAAAATATGGAGAAAGTTCACAAAATAATCTATGTGCCAGACAAATGGTGTTTTATAAAAGTAAATGCTATATTGAACTTATGCTACTTGTAATAATTATTATATAATAATTAATTATAAATAATTAATTATAATCATAATCATGCAATTCACAAGCAATTATAATGAAGGTATTGAAGTGAATTGAAGCCATTGCCAAATTAATTTTCATTTAAAAGACTTGATGAGAATGACAACTCAACGAGTAATCAATTTGAAAGTTAATCTTTATTTTTTTAATTCGTTTCACAGCTTAGTTTGTTTTAAAGTAGACACTCTACATTAGGTATGTTGCAATAATAGTCGCTAGCATCGTTAGTACATTTTCTTGTTAATTCTTTGTGCCATAAACTACATAATTTGCTTTTACATCTTCTAAACTCATAATTTTAAAAACGTTATTATCAATAAACTGCATTTATTATAAGATATATCATCATATTTATAATTATAATATATAATCCAACCGGTTATTGGTTAAACTTTGTGTAAATAAATAATTATTGTATTATGTAGTAGTAGAAGATAGTAGTACAGAATGGATACTTTAACACTTCTTCATAGAGCGATACAGAATTTCCTTGCTACGATATAGGATACACTTATTTTTTGCAACTTTTTGCATTTATTTCATAATTTTCACAAATAAATGTGAAAATACGATCAATCATGTATACTTTTTAATAGATAAATACGATAAATACTATCAATCTGAATTCACAATTTCCATACACTTTAAGTATGTTTCGCACATCAATGGTCGAAGTATAACAAAAATTAAATAGTAATGTTGAATAAAAGAGTTAAATAAAATATTTATAAATAAATGACTTGTTAACTTGCTTAAAACTAAATACTAGTTTCAATTTGATTACATTGTCGTTCATGGGCTGCCTTTATTAGATATTATACCACCGTGGTTGGTTATATTTTAAGTAGTAATCATGCTCTACTCAAGATAAATAGTATAGACATTAATTAGGGTATATATTAGTTTCAATTATATATGAAAGTCATTGTTAGTTTGCATTATTGTACCTTCGTTTCCCTTTTATCCATTTGAAGTATATAATGAGATTTATCATTTTCATAATCATCAAAACTAACTTGTAAAGTATGAAATCCACTTTCCGTACAAGAGAATTAATTATTCACTTTTAGTTTTGAATATTTGTTAGTACCCTCATCGAAAATGCTTGAGCATTTCTCTCGTATGTGACAAGTAAATTCGTACTCAATATTTAGATAGACATTATGTATAAAAATCAAAAAAAAGTCGAAAGTGTATATAAATCCTGTAACAAATACAATTAACAAACAATGAAAATGGAAATATTAACAATAAAACATAACAATAAATTGCATACTTAATTGCGTTTGTTGAAGACTTCTTATAAAGAAAATGGCTTTTGATTGATGTTTTTATGCATGAAACATCAATTTTTGTGATATTTATATAAACTATTTTGGTTCTGCTCAATGAAATTAACATGTTTGCAACATATACGAGTTCTCCTCACTGTACATTCTCGTATTTAAATAACTAATCAACTAAATTATACATTTTTGTTAAGTGATTTAGGGTGTATCATGATGCTACATAACTAAATTGATACTTAAAATTAATAATTAATAAAATTGAATAACACAGTTTGTTGGTTAACAGGTATGAATATTAAATAAAACTACATGCGATTATTAAATTAAAACGTTTTTACAGTATATTATGGAAAGAATTCTTAAAATGTTACGGAGTTAATTCATTCAGAATCCAGTTTTTAATATAATTAAATTCGCAATCCGAGAGTAATATTAAAATTAAAAGACTAGTTGTCGATTGATAGGATGGATAAAGGGAATTTCACCGATAAAGTTCGTTGGTATTCTCCAAATAGTTTAGTAAATTCTTCCTATTAGTCCTCTTTATTATTATTGCATTAAACATTATCAAAGGAGGTTCATAATTATCATGTTAGCAAACATGAGGGGAATATAAATTAATTTTTGATTTACTCGGCAAGGAGTCTACAGAAAACCAATCAAGTGGGAATTCTCTCCTTTGCACATTTCTAACACAGTCATGTTGATAACAGTAGAAGTTTTTATAGAGATTTAAATGTTTCTTGTGACTCTTCAATGTGTCTCATCACGTAACTGCAGCTCCAGGGCTTGTCGGAACGAATCCTCCCACATTTTGCACCATTCCTCCACTTTCCTCGCCATCCTGGAACACTGTGCAAATAACCTCAGAATTATTTACTTTCCTTACCAAATATCCCAAGGGTTAATAAAAACACGTTGGCGGTTTCTCTAATATCAAATGTGTATGATTACGTTTCTCCAGGGAAATGACAGAGTTAGAACGGATTTTAACTTTGTCAGCTTCAAGGGCCAAGGCCGCCGCCGCCTCTTCTTTCTCCTCTCGTTTTTCAAGTTTTCGAAGTGTGAAGTAATCATAGAGGAATAGAGCAAGAGCCAAGAGCTTAAAACCTGACAGCATTCCAACGTACCTTAGCATAACAAAACATAAGAAAATTACGTTTACTTAATCTCATTAGCCGCACGAACATAAATGGTTAACGAGCTCAGTAATTCAATTATGCTAATTATATATCTTTGTTTTTATTTAAATCACTTGTATCTAAAGTCCTCGACGTCGTAGAGAACACATCGTCCGGCCACGGCTGGCAGAACAGTCGAACATCTCTTGACACTCCAGAGAAGACACGCCGAATCAATCACATTTCCAAAGAGAATCGGGGATGGAATGTAACCCAAGATTCGGAATATGACGAATTGCATTCCGAGGGCAAAGGAGCGATCTTCTGCTGACACTGACCTACATATTCAACCAAAAGTATGACAAAGGAAGCTTAAAGAAATGAATCAACCAGACATTGGGATTTATGCCTCACCTTAGTACAATCATGAGGAGCGGCATCTGAGTCACAGCAACTGTCGCCGTCATAAAGAAAAGGACGATCATAAAAGGCGCTAAGGTCGTACAAGGGTTATCCGGACAGGTCCCTTGAGTCGCATTGGCTCCTCCCGCACCTGCCATAAGAAAATTCAACTCATGAATTTCAGCCTTGGGAACATTCCGAATCCTCCTAATGGAACTTTAGAAGAAAGTCGCGAAGAAACCTGATTTGAAACTCACATGAGCATTGCGTGAGATTGATGGAACATCCAGCATGGCATGGGCTGAAGAAAGTGATTCCCTCGTGACACACGTATTGGGCATCAAGCGAGGAATCGCAGGAACAGTCTGCATTGCACCCGCTAGTCAGATTCACTTCAAATGGGCTACAGGAAAAAAATTAAAACATAATTAGCTTCTCTTCATTCGCGGTCTTGTTCTTGGATTCAGTTAAATAGAGATTGTCTTAAAACCCAAGGATGGGAATAGAAAAGACGGGAATGGTTTAATTAAGGGGCAAAGGAGCTATAATGACTGTCTTACTTTGCATCGTATGATCCAGGGTATGGCACGGTGGCCCCGGCAAGTTTAGGATTAGAACAACCCAGAAAAAAGAAGAGCGCATAGCCAACTAAACATAGGCAATTGGTTGTAACGACGAAACGAGCAGCTCCTGATGGTTTTAGCTGGAGTCTCTTCATGAGGTAACCACCCGCAAAGATTCCCAAACATGCACCTGAAAGATACCTTTTACGTTAATTGGGATTCTATAGGACGCTCAATCGAGAACGAACATAAGCGCCTTCATTTGACCATCTCACAATAGCGAATACCTAAGCGTATTCCTATAATATACCTATAATAATGTCAGAGTATGAATACACCCTACGCCACAACTTTTATACACTTATTTTACTTTAATTTTTGTTTACCATGCATAAATTTAATTTAATTGATTTATAGATGTATAGTAAATATTTCATGATAAATAAGCATGCTAGATGCTACGAGTAAAATTAATTTGAAACCTGGAATTGCGATTCCTCCAGTGTATACAGATGCTTGCGATTTTCCCATAGAAAACTGCGTCTCGAGATATTTAGGGAGGAAAACCACGAATCCAGAAACGATGTTCAATTCCATGCAACCTCCCAAACAAGTCAGCACATATGTTGGATTCCTAAAAAAGTACCATATGATTCATTAGATAATCCCAAATTCAATTACTTTAATAGGCCATTTGCTAAAAGACCTCCTGTCATCCAAGAAAAAACTCACGTAATGAGGCGTAACATTGATTTTGGAATTTCTTTGAGAGATTGTCCATAAGTAGATTCCGTGACCGGCCCAGCATTGTCCCCTCCTTCAATCCCATTCTGCTCCACAACGAACTGTTCCTCCTTCTCAACCAAGTCGGGGTGTTTGCCCGGAATGAGTCTGGGGAACGTGAGAAACGGGAGCGAGACGATAAAGAGCAAACCGCCAGCAATGAGAAATCCGCCCCACCACATACCAATGAACTGGGCATCTGAAAAGGGGAATCATCAGACTCATATTTTATTCACTCAACAGTCTCGGGACGCGGGAGGGAAAGCTAATATGCTCAGTCGGAGTGTGAAATATGGAAGGGACATTAAGCAGTTATGATTCTCACCGGGATTCAAAATGTCCATGATCGATGAAGGAATGAGAAGTAGCCAAGCTCCGAGGAGGAATCCGATCACGGGCCCAAAGGCAGCCATGGCATAAATACATCCTGAAAAGAGATACTCGTGGTGAGGACCATCTGCATCCGCTTGATTCTTCTTTAATGAAGACCGACGCGTTTTAAGGCTATGAAGGGAATATAAGCGATACCTATATAAAGAGATGAGGATTCTTTCGGCACGTTGTCATCGACGTAAGTGATTCCGAGAGTGAAGAGAGGAGATCCGCCACAGCCGAGCAGGAGTTGTGCCAACATGAAGAGAATCAATGGATGGCCGTAGCTCTCAGGAACTCCTGTTTTCGTCTTGGTTGTCCCGTCTTGCTCCACGACGGCGATAATTTCGCAGCCGTTTGAAAGCTCTTCCTTTTTCACAGACGGATATTGAGTCTTCTCATCTCCATCTTTATAAAAAATATGGATCTATTACGTACAACTCATTGTCTTTGGTCATATCATTATTACATGACCTTTTCTTGTTCATAAGGCATGCGAGTAAATAATACCACCAAATGATTAAAATTGACAAAGTTTCACATAAAAATTAAGTTTATTAATTAAGGATCAAGGGCATACCGGAAGGTTGGTCACCGTCGAGAGTATTTGCGACTTTGGTGTGAGCTCCCGATATGAACTTTGACGACTGTGGATTGGCTGGTTGACAGACGGAGTTTCTTCCTCGTCTCTTTTCCCTCGTCCCGTTCGTATAAGAGAGAAAGGAAGAAGTGGAGTTCGGTGCAAAAGACCCTTCAAGACCAATTTCCCTATACTCTATTCCTGTTCGCTCGAACCCATCGTGCTGGTCAGTGCTGAGGAAGTGAGGTAGTGTGAACACGATGCATCCAATCACCATTATGTGCACACCTGGAATTAAATCATTTTATTAAAAGTGATGTTTATGTATGGATGTCATTATATATATATATATATATCTTATCTTATGTTTTATTATCTATCATTTATTATATATATATGTATATATATATATAATAATAATAATAATAATAATAATAATATATATAGTTAATTTTAAAATGCGAAGAAGCGTTTTTCTCTATTATGGAAAAAATATTTGTTTGTCTTTTCTCATCAAGAAACTTGAAATCAAAGCAAAGTATGAATGAGCTAAAATTTTGTATCTAGACTTCAAGAGAGATAAATCATGATTTAAATTGGATCTATATAATGATACAGTAAGCTGGTTTGAATTCCCTCGTGGCTCAGGAAGATGAATGAAACCCACGAGTTGTAAAATACGCATTACATCAACGAATTTCCTATTAATATTGATAAATTATTCCAGAGCATATTGGAGGAAGTGCCGGTTGGCGCAGAGACCTTGGCTTCTCTCAAAAGAATAATGAGGAGGAATGAGGGTGAACAATGGATTTGAAAAACCCATTAGCTTTTGCTCGAATCAATAAATATACTTAACCTCCGTTAGCCAACACTAACAACACTGGCTTCAGAGCTCAAATAAGCAAGTGGTTAGTTCTCTAAACAATTGCTGGACTGCAAGGGAACAAAAGAGCCAAAGGTTGAAGGTGACTTGATTCAAAATGGAAGTCTGCAGAAGTGGAGAGGTGAAGAAAGAAAGCTCAAGTGTCCTCGTCTCATAAATTACTTTAATATTTGTATACATTTTTAAAAAGTAATGAGAAAGTCAAGAGAGACGCGTCTTGAAAGCTCACCAAGAGCCTCCTTATTATCTCCTGCCTTATATTAGGTATTTTGAGCCTAAAGCCTTCATGTGATTATAAATATCCGTGTGTGGATAATATTTTCTTATTTACTCTTTTCGTCCCATGGGAGAGAAAGGGAGAAGAAATTACCTATGGCGATCCATCTCGGGATGTGACTCTTAGCTCCCAAGTACGAGACGAAGAGGACGGTGATCACATTTCCCATCTCATACGAAGAGGCAATGAGGGCGGAGAACTTGGATGGGATCTCAAACCTCGTTTCGATCGTCGTGATCACCGAGTTGACATAGCCGGAAGCCACAGCCTGCTGCAATGTCACGAGGAGAGCGAGTATACACACAAAGAACTTGATATGAGCGAGGCTTTGGAAACAGTCTGGTAAATGGCATGGGCCAATGCCGCACTCCATTGACTCCAGCGTGCTAGCTGCTGGGCCGCGCTCCTTCCGGCCTAAAGAGCTCGGTTGGCTCGTGAGCTTGGCCGTTGGACGACCATCACGGGAATCCACTTCTGGCGATGACGGCCGCGACTCTGAAAGTTTTATTATCTATCATTTAATAAATTCTCAATATTATTATTGAATTTCTATCTTCTATATTTAGACAAAAGAAGAGATTTCCTTTTTACCCTTGAACTATCAATGATTTTGAAGCTTTTATGCACCTTTGAATGTATTAAATGATGTGCAGAAGAACTAATTCCTCAATTCTTTGATTTATAACAATTACATTTTAATTACAAATTAGATTAGGTACCCATTTAAAACATAAGATATGTCGTATTTACTCCCAATACTACTTATTACTTGACTGTTTAAATGGCATTATCCTATTCACAGAATATATTTATTTATTTTAAAAAAATTTTGAGACATTCTAACAATATCTGGTTACTTGCCAATAAAAGTAGCTCTGGGAATTAGGGGAATGAAAACTCCTACTGTGATTATTCCTACATAAGACCTATTGGGCAACAGAAACTTCAAGGTGAGAAAATATTTTTTAATAAGCTAACATTGACGTTAGTCTTTCACCAAATAAAGGATGCTTAATACCAGACTCGAGTATTTTACAAGTCGTATTTAGAATGGCTGCTTAAGGCTTACGAATGTTTGTTTACAATGATCGAGTGTTTATCGGCACTCATAAAATTAAGAATTTATGATTGTTTACCTTCGGGAGAAAGGCTTCTTAGAATGGGACTTGTGGGCTGGGCAGAAGCCTCGAGTTCCCTGAGTGATGACCAGGCGACAGCCCCCATGCCAACCATCGGCAAGCACCCTGACAGCGCCCGTCGATGTCCCTTCTGAAGGGCGGAGGAGCAGGACGAAGATCCATTAGCTGGAGGAAAGTACTGCGTGTTCGGGTTCGACGGTCTCGACTCTAGTTGTGTATGGTGAAGAGCTGAGGCCGGCGGCGAACATGGTCCACCGTACGAATGCCCTCGTCGATGCCCGCGATGACTTTGATGCGGCGGGATGACTGGGCCTGGTGGTAAAACACGGGTTTCATCTTGCTGCCCTACGCCAGTCCACCGGGTTTGCCCCAGCCGGGATGACATCTAATAAAAACAGAATATTCAAGCTATGGTACTATGTACTAAACTCATTAATTTTTCACTTTGGCATAGCTGAGGAAGGACCAATTTTCTCACCTTTCAAACCGGGCGAGGGGCAGGAGAGGTGAGAAACACCGGGAGTAGTTGAGAGGATAAATTGATGAAATTCCAGGAGGATTCAGATCCATAAATACAGCAGCATTCAATCCAACATTCGGACTTTATAGAAGAATAACAGTCTTCGTCTCCAGATTGGAAGTTCTAGGAACGGAATTTTCCTCTGGAAATGAACAAAGGAATACAAATACACTTAAATGTGTGGAATGTTGCAAACACACACGGAATCAAATTATTGATTTGCTTTTTCACTCCCCCTCTCTAAATCCATTACAATTTACGGTTCCTACCTTGCATGAACTTGATTGTAACTCTACGTGTGGATTATGGGATGGACTTTCTCGCAGGAGGCATTTTATGATACAAATTCGACTCAAAACCACTTTCCTTCTCTTCCACAAATTCTATTATCTAAAAGTAATTTTCCTTACAAAGGAATCCATTACTTTAAACTAATGGAATTAAAATGATCTCCAAAACTTGAGAGACATGTTGTGTAGGAAAAAACGCCTCTCAAAGTCTATCTAAAAGAAAATTATCACGGAACAACACGGTTTGCTTTATAAAACAATAATATGCATCCAGGAAAAAGCATCAAACAAAACTTTGTACGTAAATGAGAATAATGACGCACGAGTTGAAATTGTAACATAAATTATTTGGACACAGGTGTGTGAAAGTGGTCGCCTTTTGCTTATTTGTATTACCACTGGAATGGTTATTTTCAAAGGGTAAGATACGCGCATATCAAGAGAGATTCTCCAGACCCAAAAACTCGGAGATATTTATTCCTTTTATAACTAACTGCGAATAGAAAGAAGAAAAGAAATAAAACTTTTATGAATGCAAAATACGCGAATGTTATACATTCTGTGTATTTACAGTACAGACTTTTCCATTAAACCATACATTTCCTCTTCACGTTCGAAAGTCAATTTGGAAGAAGAGACATGTGTACTTGTAATAAAGAGGAAACTCCGACAACTTGTCCGCCCCTGTAAGTTGGACACATTTGAGTTGAGTGGATGAGCTCTTAACGCCCTACTTATGACTTTATCAATATCAATACACCGCACCTCCGCTTTCATTTTGGATCCTCTCGCTCCCAACAGGAGGAGAATGTAAACAGAGACAACAAGAGAGTGGTGGGGCTTAAAGGAGAGATAAAATGACCTCCATTAGTTTTTCCATTCAATCTCATATTTCTTATAAGTATAGCCATACACTCCTAGCATAAGTACTCGTATACGAAAAAATATCCTGGAATACTCACATTTTACATATGTATGCGAGTATTATCCTTTTTAAGAAAAGTGAGCTACTTCCTATTCGTTTCTCCGTCATCAATTATGTAAGTAGATGATTCTGGAAATGCTCTCGAACTCCACCCGCTCATTTATTTAGCATGAAACTACCGTTCAAACTGGAGGAAATCAAATGCTTCACGTATGCATTCGAGCAATACATAAGCTCAAATTGCTCTTATATCATCCCGTTTATATTCGTACTGGGTGCATACCTTAGACGTGGCCCATACTCATAGTCCAGGTATAAAACTTTTAAGCCTTTTATCCAGGAGTGAAAGAGGGGGAAGTGAAATCAAGTAAGCATGACCGCTGATCAAGAATTTAAATACGATTCCCAGGTAGGTGATCGCAAAACAAGGAAATCTCATTCCCAAAAATATGTTCGTAATTTACTTCATGATAATTGGATCGTGACATTTGGAGCTTTCTCTCGACATTTAGATTTTTCTTTATGCCTTAACTAGCATGAAATGCATTAGCAATTGCTTCTACTAATAAATAACTCGAATACTGTAAAGTTCATTGAATCAAAGTTGACTCCTTTTGTGGTGTGAGCTTGTTTATATACAAATTAGTTCATCGCTCATGTAAATTAACATAATAATATGATCTTTACAAGGAACAAACACGTATAAAATGATAATATGTGATTTATTTTAATTAGTTTCTCATAGACTAGTTTTTGTTCCTGAAGCCACCCTGAGTAAAACTCGTCTGTATTCTATGTCAGATGAAAAAGCCAACTATAAATATTATGAATGAGTTTAAGTAGGTGTAACTGCGAAATATGGTATTTAGTGTACTCCTTCTTAAATACCTCAAATACTCAATAAAATTATTCTAATTTGTAATAACTTAATTGTGAGCTTATTGTGCTTATAAATATACAATTCAAACTACAATAAGCTGGTCGGTATAAGAGTATAAGTGAGGAAATAGGAAGGACAATATATATATATATATAGATATAGATAACACAAGTTTTACATATTTATAAACTCAATTATTATTATTATTTAAATTAGGGCCAAGTTATATTCCCCGGTCATCTGACACCAAAGTTAATAACAAATTATAATTTTATTCATATTGGAATTATAAATTCCATCTACAACATCAAGTTTTACGAGCGAGAGATAATGAAATGTAAATTTATAAAGACCAAAAGCAATTTAAATTAAATACATCTATTATTAAAGAAAATGAGGAGTTTCTTTGTTGGAATAAATACCAACATTATTCCTCGATGATATATCATTTCATATTTAACACAAAGTCAGGAGAAGTAAAGTGAAAGATGAGAACCATAATACTTAATAACCTTTTTACCCTTTAATCAGTGTAATTGAATTTTGGCATAATCTGATTATCCGCTCAATGCTCGGGTCTAATGGAGGTTATATAGGGATATTGATCCGACCTCCTACTTGATTATAAATTAGATGAGCAAAAGATATGAAGCGGATCGAGGAGACTTATAATGCCTAAATGTTAAGTAATATATTTACCTCAAAGGTCTTGAAAAGTCTCAGAACCTGGAGAAAATCAAGTTGGCTTTTTGATACTTCAGGTATCTATGCTTATATAATTACTTATGCTTACTTACCCATTGTGTCCTATGAGTTGATAACAAAAGATCATTTTTAATTCGGTTCGCTTCCAATTCCAATCTATTCTGAAGGAATTTGAAAAGGTCAACCAAGGGCGAAAGCGATCTAATGAGAACATTCACATTTCCAATTGAGAATTTCTACGCCATAATAACTCACATTTGGTAAATTATGCATTAATACTTCCTTTTACTTTTCATTCCTTCAAGAAACTTTTGCATGGAATATAAATTATTATGAGAGTACTCTGGCTATATGAAATAACGTAAAAAGTATAATGATGATGGTACATTACCTTCATCCGGTAATTTTAATATACATACAATTAGTATGATGATAGTACATTACCTACTATATATGAAGTTTGAATTGTATGATTCTAAAACGCTGAACAATAGTGACAATCAACGAAATAACTACACTTACAACATACTGTCAAAATATTAGGCCCTTTCTCCATACACTAACTCTTACACTTCGAATACTTATATTTCAAGATATTTATAAGAGTAATGTGATATACTTTTGTCGTTAAAATGATGACAATCATCAAATATTAAACGAGTCAAATCTTTCCCACTGAGTATTTGAAAATTGAGGCCAATGACTGTGAATGAAGAAATTATTTTAGAATTTTTATCTTTTGGAAAAGAACAAACATGAATGAATTGACACAGTGATAAAAAGTAATGAATGATAACAAAATTATAAAACATTATCAGTGTTTTATCTAACTCGTGCGAAGTGTGACATATCTTAATACCTAAATATATAGAATATACATTGCTTAAAGACGTACAAAATGAAAAATAAGTTGTTTACAATTTTAATCTCTTCATTGTGTACAAAAGAAAATGGTAGACATACAGTTTTCCAATGCATTTTATAAAATATCATTTCCTTGGATTAGGCCTAAAGTCATTTTGACCAATTTAAAAAACCTCCCAAAGAGCAAATCTGGAATTGAAATCCACACTCCCGAATTTTAATGAGCCAAGGGGGTCTTTTTTCCATTGAACAACATGGAGAGGCAAATAAATACATTCCATATTTTCCACTCAGCTGTTTTCCTTCCCCTCGTCTCTATTCTTTGAGTTCAACTTTGAACCCTTCTCCACACCTTGAGGCTCAAAAAAGTCTTAAATGTTGATAAAAAAGCCCATAAACATGTGTGGATTGAGCTTGAACTCTATAACTGTATTCCTTCTCTCAACAATTATTCATTCTCATCTCTTCCCTTGACTAGACATACAACTTAAGCAAAGTTTAGAAAGTCTTCAGACAATAAGAATAATAAAGAGAATTTCCATGATTCATTCAAACCTTTTTCGAACAGTAAACTGGAGCAGAGAAAATGATGAAAAAGAATAAACGTTCTTATTCAAATTCCTTCAATTTTAATATTCATTAAAATTGAACAAAACAAAAGATTTTGAACGGCCTTATAGCTAAATGACAATGGCAAGACACTCACTGGGAGAACCAGATTTTTATATAAATAGGGGTAATGAGCTGAATATTTGGATAAATATGAATTTAATGTAAAAAGACTCGATGACGGGTGAATGAATTTAGGAAATCAAGGTGTCTTACGGTAATAAAAGAGGAGTAAGCTCGAGGAGATCCTTCTGCTCGATGGGAGTAGATGGACTGAGGGGGCGAAGGCTGCTGTGGCGAACTCAATGATTCTCCGCAGACTCTCTCCAACAACTCTCACCTTCCGTCCACGGCCCCAACCCAACTCATTATGCATAGGAACACTTCCTCCGTTACCACACCGGACGGGGCAACAATGGGATAAAACTCACTTATTGGCTTGTGGGGAAACTGACTCTTGAGAGAGACATTGTCCTCAGAGCCTTCACTCTTTTCATTGCCAAGATTTTGGGACACGAAGACTCCACAATACCGTGAAACTTCAAGTTTGCTTTTTTCTCCTTTGCGCTTTAATGCAATATGTTTGGTTCAATTTAATTGCTTGAAGCCATTTTTGCAAAAGTCATGTCTCGAAGTCTCGTGGAATTTTGAATAACTCGCTTATATGGGAATAATTGGAGATAGGTTGGGTAAGGGCAGAGAAAAATGGCCCTCTCCATCTGTGTTTGAGTTTAATTATTTGCAATAACTCGGTAATAATTGTGTTTTTATTGAATAAATGATCGCGTTTAAATTATCATTTTCTCAACTCAAACAAGCAAACTTAATTTTGTGCAAATAAAACGTGAAGGCATAATATGCACTCCAATCCAAGTAAATGTCAAACTAGACATTCACTGATGCATGAATGAATATTTATAGGTGTATCCCTATCCTCAGCTATGGCTTTATTGAAGTTTCTTGTATCATTTCCAAATTTTTGAGGTTTTAAAATGTTAAATACAAGATAAATAAGTATATTTTATCAAATAACAGAAGATCAGAAGATGTTTAGGCTAACGAGTGGACCTATTTTAATAAAGTATATAATTTTTAATTAGTTTGAAATGAGAATGCAAAGACATGGATTCTACTGAATGAACATATAACAAGATTTGCTTAAATACTTATGATAACGATAATTAGTATAACTAATGTCTTTTCTAATAAGGTAGATAATTCAATCATAAAATTGTCTAATATTATTTGTATATTTATCAAATGGTAGGTATAATATTATTTATTTTATATTGAATGAATGGTATATATTTATTATTTTACGAGGGTCGTGATCACCATTTTAACATTGTTGTAAAGTTGTAATATAGAGTATTAGGTTATAAATTATTAAATAGTTATTTATCAATATGAATATTTAGTAGGATAAATTGCTGATTAACAAAGATATATACTAAATAATAAGAATTGCATACGCCCACTGTACTCATCTTATTGTAAAGCTAACTGGGGTTATTTGACATTATGCATCACGGATTTGGATGAAAGCGTCATTTTTCTTTACATATAAAATACCTTATAATATTTAGAGAAAAGGAATTTACATTGAGTGATGATAGAAATGATGATGAGGATGAGATGATTCCAAACGGATGTTGACATTGAAGGTTATGAAGACATAGGTCTACATTTCTCATTCGTCCTCACTCAAAATGTCGACATGTACTATTTTTCTCAGATCGTTTCATAAAGTTATTTAAGCACAGAGAACATCCAAGGCATTGATTGATTACTCGATGACTCTGCGTTTTAAAATATTTGAATTGCAATATTTGCATTGCTCTAGAATATAAAAATAGAAAAGTTCCAATGTCTTACATTCACTATATGCAACATAGACTTTGCAAAAAATTACACATAGGTATCAAATAACTTTTTGAGTGACTCTTTGTAAAAATATCCTCAAGCATATCATGTCATATTATGAACTTGAAATTTAAAGTAACCAAAATATAGTTGGAAAAGCTTTTGTGGTTGTGAGCATCAATTTACACACTTTGATGGTTAAAAACACTTTGTTCAAAATGTTTTGGTAGATGTAAAATGAATTTGCTCCATTTCATGCATGTGAGAATCCTTATGGAATTTGTTAGAGGCTGAAAACAAAAGTTGAGACCTAATGAGATCGATTGCTCGATTTAAATGGAAATGAATATAATGAAAAACGTCGTTAATTATTTTGTAACCTAATGCTTATAGATGGTTTTTTTATGGTTGTCTCGCACGAGATCAACCATTTCCTCAATTGCTCCATGCATTGATTAAATAGGGAATAAGCGAATGAGATGGCCAGCTTATGAGATTAGCTCTATTGAAAAGCTCAAAGGGCGTTTTGCAAAGTATTATAAATATTAACTTTTTATATAGGTACTTCTCTCGTGCGAAAGTATATGAAAAGTTAATGAAAGTACTTGGTACATATCGTATTTTTGCGAAGCGAGGATTAACCATTTTCCTTTAAATGGAATCATGCTGAATTAAAATTAATCTAAATATGCAAAGTTTAATAGAAATCAAATTGCTATATAATTTCAATATTTATTTTATTGCTTCAGCTAAATTACTCAATTTATTACAAGCACATGTTAAGCTAGGTGGTGTATAATTAGTTCCAATATAATCACTCTTTTTACAATTAGAATTAACATCTCCTAATATTACATTTTTAAATCTAGTCATTTTGAAGAAATGCAATATTACGATTGCTAAAAAAGCTTCTTCTATACTAACACTTTATAGAGCTTATAAATACTAACACTTTTGATAATGAGTCTTCAATTCTCATATAAATCTCAACACAACTCTCGTCAGATTATTACAAATAATCTATTTATGAAATTTCATTATGCGCAGATTTAATAAGATTACTAAGATTTTAGAACTAATAACTAGTAAATATAAAATAATATTATCATAAGTTGAGACATTCGAAGTTTTGATTCAATGTGAATAGTCTGGGGAGAAATGAAAAATTGAAACGTGGTCGATGATGGAGATTTGGGTAGGAGCAGTGGAAAGGAGCAGAGAGGAGAAGGAAGGGAGAAAGGGATTCCTAAATACGATTCTGGTATGCATGGGAGGATCCCAGTAGTTCTCTCGTTCTGACGATTCCTGCTCGTTCGAGAATTCGATTGAGCTTTAACTACTCTTCAAATTTGCTAGTTTAGTTCACCCTTTTAAATTCATTTTATACTCCACGTTCACTTCCATATGCTCGTCAAATTTTACAAAAATTGACAAAATAATATCCCATATTTTGTAGTTTTTTGTTCATTAATTTATTATTTGCGCTCTCCATTTCTATTCAATTCAAGTTTAATTATAAAATGGTAAGCATCATCATTAAACAGATATTTTTGCTTGACTTTGTAATAATGATTGAAATTATGAAATTGGTTATAAATCTACTAATGTCAAATCAATTGTAAGATAGAAAATTGGCTATGATATCTAGATAATGTTAATTTTTGTAATAGGCTTGTCAAGCTGTTTCGGATTTCCTCTCTGGTCTGCCATCAAGAGATCCCGACAACTTCCAGAAGTGGTCGACTGATGGTTCCAAGCAGAACGTGACCAAACGCCCAACTTCTTATGTCCCAACTAAAGACATTCCTTCTCCTCAAGGTAAATTATATCTGTTACTCATAGTAAATCTGCTTTGCAACATTACACAATAATCATTGTATGTGGGCTATTCTGACGGTTTTGTAACATTTTGATATTCTTTTCTTTACAGTAATTGTGACAGACAAAACCAATATCCTCTTACGCTATTTGCATCAGCAATACGAGAAGAAATCAAAGAGTGTTCAAAAGCGAGAAACTTCTGCGACAAACACGGGCGACGATGAAGTCCAACGGAAGCGACCGCGATACGATTAATATTTCAATCAATTTTTTTCCCACGGACGCAACTCTTTAATGGATTAAATTTTTAAATGCTACTTATATACACAATGTTATTTTAACTATTAATATTTATCATAATACGATTTATACTATAAAAGTATAAATACATTGTTTAAAGCCAAATAATCTCATCTTTGTACTGCGATAAACTAATCGTAAGATATCTTAAAGTGAATTCACGAATAATCACAGCTTTCTCACCCAAGGAAAGGGAAGAAAAAATGGAGCTATCAATTACTACTTGAAAGAAATTCAACAATAATAAGTTTAATTTTACACATTTTTCAATTGTTCATTTATATTTTATAAGGAAAATAATCATTTAGCCCTGTTATCTTTTATAGATATATATGCATTTTGCCAATCTTTAACAATTAGATGTTGTCCTAATATCATTTTCGTTTTAACCTACTTTAGCTTTTAATAATTTTAATCCGATTCCCGTAATTTATTCTTTTTCTATTTAAATATTTACCTAATCATCTTTTCGTTGTTCAGTACTAAAGTGAAGGTAATGTTATTTGGTAATTAACTAAATAATTATTATGTATTATCAAATTATTATTGGTTCAAAATAAAGATGCGAAAATCTGGAGTTTTAAATAATCTCATAATCTTCAAATAATAAAATATAAGCATATTCTATTTAAAATGTCATAATAGGAAATAATCAAGAGTTTAATGTTAGATAGATTTATTCAAGGTTATCGTTCGACTAATTTACAATTTTATTATTATAATGCGATTGAATCGCAGAGGAATCTACTTTGAAACACACGAAAATTTGTTTGAATTAATAGTGGTGGTTTCAACGGAGGTCATCTAATGTTCATCCTCATAGCCATCAGGGAGGGCATTTGTGTGTGGGTTGTGGAAAAGAGAGTGATTTCCATCGCCCCATGGGAAGCGCTAAAGATCAAAGAAATTTATTAACGTTTTGCTAATTTAATCAATAATTTGTGTATATAATAAAGCTTAATTTTATTAGTCCATTATAAAAGTCCACCTTGGTTCGAATCCGCAAATGTTCGTATGGGATAAAGTCAGGACGATGATGTTCCTCAGTCGCCATGTGATTGAAAACGTTAGCTGACATGATCACGACCGCCGGGATTGCAACGAAATAACTCATTCGTCTCCACAAATCTTGAGGTCCTAAAAAATTAAAATTTTATTATTAATTTAATTTACAAATTGGAAGGAAAACAGATTGATTTTAACAAAATAATGTTAAATACTGGTTGAATACCTTGATGGTCGCCAGGTTTTTGAAATGGATTACCACTTCGACGGGCAACTGTAGTAGACAACTGCCTCTTTGCAACGGCAAAAACCCCGGACATTTTTGCGATTCCAAATTTACTAATTCGCAAATAAAATATGGAGTCAAACTTTTGTCCAATCCTCTTCAATGTCGCGCACTATACAATTTACCAAAGCTAAAAGTTTCTTAATGCCNACAATTTACCAAAGCTAAAAGTTTCTTAATGCCCCCAATGCAGTCGGTGAATTGTGGGCGTGAGTGACAAAATGTATTCTCATTGATTCATTGTCGTTTGTGATACCGGAATAAATGAATTTTTAAAAATAATTAAAAAATCGCGACTAAACTAACAATACGTAATCGATTTTTATGAATTTCAATATAAAAAAAGGAACAAAAGAGAAATAATTTTCAATGAGCTACTTTATTTTTGCTTCATAGGGTCATCGAAATAAATAAATTATTTTTATTTACTTATCCTCTAATCCTAATAAACGCAGATTAGAGCTACGTGTTTAATAATTTTAAACAATATCCAAATAACAAATGATAAAGTGCTTAAGCATCACAAATATCTCTAAGATCCATCATTTCACTTTTAGATATAAAATATTAAATTAGAGCAAATTTTGATATTTGAATACTTAATTTTTGATGTGCTTTAAATGCACTAACATATTAAATAATATAATAAATAATACAAATGTCCAATTTAATATATAGAAAAAACATAATGTAGCTAACAATAGAAGAAGAGTTTATTGCATAATGTTGAAACCTCGTGTTCATTCAAAGGGTTCTTCACTACTCAATGCTTTGGTCTCTTGGAGTTCCTTGAATCTGCCCAGAAGCTGTTCATAAGTTCTCTCCCCAAGAACATTGTTGTCTCTAGTACGGACGTTCACAGTTCTCGCTGTCTTTTCACGCTCTCCAAGAACTACGTTAAAGCAGAATTAAGATTTTTGCCATTTCATCTCAAATGAAATTTAATTTAATAAATCATAATCTTTTACCAAGAATGAAATTGAATTGAGCGAGTTGGGCATTTCTGATCTTTTTATTGAGAGTGTCCCCGGGATCAGTGTCAAGTTCGACTTGATAACCGGCATCAAAAATCATGTTTTTCACTTCTTCCGCATACTCATTCACAGTTGGTCCAACCGGCACAATGCAGACTTGTCTTGGTGAAATCCAGAATGGCCATTTCCCAGCATAGGACTCAGTGAGAATTGCAATCATACGCTCGACAGACCCGAGGATGGCTCTGTGAATAATCACCGGCTGCTTCTTCTCTCCATTGTCGCCCACGTAGTTAAGGTCGAAGCGAATGGGAAGCTGAAAGTCCAATTGGATCGTTGCACACTGATGTGATCTCTTCAAAGCATCTTTGATTGTGATGTCAATCTTTGGACCATAAAAGGCTCCATCACCAGGATCCTCCTTCCATGGGCGTCCAAACTTGTTCAAACTTTTTGCCAGTTCCTAAAAAAGTAAAATTATACAATACAATAAATTGTCAAAATTATTGTAAACTCGCAATTAGTTTAAATCAATTTAATTATTTTCTTTTCAATTACCTGTTCAGCTTTATTCCAAACTTCAAGCTCTCCCATGTATTTTTCCGGACGAGTGGAGAGTTTGAGATCGAAGGTAAATCCAAAAACGCCATAAATGCTCTGGAGGAAATCCAGAGCGCCATCAATTTCCAGTCCAATTTGATCCGGAGTGCAGAAGATGTGAGCATCGTCCTGTTGGAATCTCCGCACTCGTGTCAGACCGCTCAAAGCGCCACTCAGCTCATTTCTATGAAGAACTCCAAAGTCCGCGAGTCGAAGCGGAAGTTCTCTCCAGGATCTCGTGCGATGAGCAAACATGAGACAATGGCCAGGGCAATTCATGGGCTTGAGAGCAAAAGTCTCCTTTTCAACCTCAAAGCCGAACATGTTCTCTGCGTAATGTTGCCAATGACCGGAAGTCTGCCAGAGCTTCACATTGTACATGTTGGGAGAAATGACTTCGTTGAATCCTCGCTTGCGATATTCGCTCCTGATCAAGTCCATCAAATGGTTGTAAATGTGAGCGCCCTTTGGAAGGAAGAAACACGAGCCAGGTGAGAGTTCATGGAAGAAGAACAACTCTTGTTCTTTGCCTATTTTCCGATGGTCTCGCTTGGCAGCTTCTTCTTGAAGTTGCTTCCATTCCTTCAATTGCTTCGGATCAGGGAAGGAGATGCCGTAAACACGTTGAAGTGATTCCGCATCTGCTTTTCCTTCCCAATACGATGCTGAATTCTAAAGGTATAAAAATACTTCAACTATTTTAATACCTAATGTTTAACAATTTAATTTATCAAAGTATAATTTAATAAATAAATAATTATCGACGTTATTTTAATAATTTTAATAATTAATATTTTATAAGATTAAATGACCTTTGTAACGGCAGCAGCCTTGCATTTTCCAGTGTGTCGAACATGAGGACCACGACAGAGATCAATGAGAGGACCGCAGCGATAAACAGTTGTAGTTGGAGTGTCAACCTTCTCATTGAGAATCCGAACTTTGAATGGATTATAGTCGAACATCTGGAGAAGTTGTTTCTTGGTGAGCTCAAGACGTTCAAATGGCTGCTTTTCCTTCACGATGCTCTTAATGATGCTTTCAAGAACGGGGTAGTCATCATGAGAGACTTGATCGTTTTCCATGTACATATCGTAATAAAAGCCGTCTTGGATTGGTGGTCCATAGCAAAGACATCCGCCGTACACTCGCTCCATGGATTCACCGAGAATATGAGCAGTCGAGTGCCAGAAAACTGCTTGAGCCTCTTCATCATCAAATTTGAGAAGGGCCAGAGTGCAAGAGCCTTCAAGTGGACGATCCAAGTCCCAGAGTTCTCCATTCACTTTTGAAATCACTGCGTTGTCAGCAAGTCCTGGGCTAAATAATTGAAAGAAATATTGTAATTTACATAATTTTGTGCTTTGATTTATTGATTAATTTTAAGTATTATTACCTGATTCCTTTTGCTACTTCGTAAGGTGTAGTTCGCCAAGATTGCCCATCAATCTCCTTTCCATCAGGAAGAGTAACCTTAATGGGTTCAGGAGTCTTAGCGGCTAATTCGTCTTCATATTCTTTTTGGAATTGCTTCCAAAGAGTAAGCCGGTCCTGATCAATCATAATTATTGTACAGACAGATTTAATCTCATTTCAAAATATGAAATGTTCTTAATAATTATTAATCAAATGTAAATCAAAATTAAATTAAACCTCAATGAACTTTGGCCAGGGTTTGAGTTCTTTCCTAGTTTCAGGCATTCTTTCTTCCAATGATTTTCTTTTATTGACTCTTTTCTCAAACTTTTTCTGGAGAATTTGTGGTAAATTCTAAATAAGGATAATTAAATGTAATATGAACCAAAATTGGAAAATAACTTGGCGCTTTAACAATAAACCTTCTCATCGGGATAGTCTTCATTTAAATTGCAATCTTCATTTAAATTTGAATGTTGTAAAAAAGATGAGATAAAAATTCAAGGTAGAAGCAAGGTAAAAAGTCAAATACTTAAATATTGTAATGACTCACAGTCACAGAAGATAAGAGACGAGCTGATGAAATATCAGTGACACGTTGCCGGAAGGAAATCCGCAATCTCTGATTTTGGACGTGTGAAGGCTTAGTGAGGACTCTAAGTTTGGATAAATTCTTTAAGATAATTTGCATTAACACCGAAAAACTCTCAAGAAAAGTAAAAAGGTGGTGGAACAGACCGCAGGAGATCCCGGCTTGTGCTAAAGCTCAATTTGCAGATCTTCGAACATGCGGTCTCCACTATAGACTAGGTGGCATTCTGTCAAGAGGGAGAACTTCAAATATTGCAAAAGTTCCAAGAATACCTTATAATACAATCTCTATCAAAGACAATATAAAATAAGCATACATAGTAGACGAGCACTTGTGAGCCAATTCGAGATCACAAAGCGATCCTATGTTAAATTCATAATTAATTGGCTATTCAATGTCAAAATTTAAATTGTTTTTGGATTTCGATTTCAACATCTTGTGCTTTGAAGAAGAAACTTCCAAAACCCCACCATATTACGCATTTTTGTTTTAGCTATTTAAATGTACTTATTACAAATTTAAACAGTATTTAAAAAGTTTCTTGGTACATCAAAATTGCAATTAAAGTTTTTGCAATTTGTGTTGTATAAAATTGATCCAAAAAAGTTGCTCAAGATGAGTCAGGTATTCAGTCGATTATGTGCTAATTTCTGCTTATCGACATTTTCAATGTACTTAATTTTATTTATTTTATTTTCCCATTCGATATTTGGGGAAAGTGCTAAAATATTCCGAAGAGACTTGAACAGTGATTCTCAAAAAAATAGCACAAACACGTCATTAAATTCTTTGAACATTGGTGAAATTAAAAGTATAATAGCAAATGAAACGAGCTTAAAAGAGTCACCGTTTGCTAAGAATTCTCCTGGGGGTCAAATCAATGTTCCGAAAAAAGGGATTTAATTCAAGATAATAATTTAATATCATTATAATTATAACTATAATTTATACTGTTTGGGAATTAATGACTGATTATCATTACAGGATCACGAGAAAGTATTGTTCCTACCACGGACGAACCAGATCCATCAGGGGAAGAAATGTCAACTAAGGGTGAACAACATGGGAAGAAATTAGCAACTCAAATAGGATTTGATGAAAACGCTATTCGGAGATTTTTCATGGTCATGGGTGGTTTTGCTGCAATCATCCTACTTTATCTCGGAGTCAAATTCGCATGGTGAAATTTTATTATCATAATTACTAATTATGTAAAGATGCAATTGGGAGGGCGTGTATTTAACTAAGGCGCTTTGCTTTTTCGAATAAGGCGCAAAAATACTAGATTATGGCGATAAGTATTATTTATGGCTATAAATTCTAAACACAGTTTTCAAATACTTA